>JABWIB010011045.1:0-18220 GCA_016617825.1 Platyplectrum ornatum | reverse complement strand
CGGCACTCCCTTGAATCTGTAAATAGCTTGCCCGGGTGTCTATGCAATAAAAACGGTAATAGTTCACAAAGAGGGCCGGCACTCCAGGACTTCAAACAAAGATTCTTTATTGAAATACGATCCGACGTTTCAGAGGTCGTCCACCTCTTTCATCAGGGTATACTAGACAATCAGTACAATACATCTTAAATACCCTCCCACCGGAACAACCCTTTACTCACCACACCGGTTCACAATGACCAGGTGCCTTTCCGCCTCCATCGCTATCATCGAGTTAGCACTAATGCCCGACGTCCCACGTGCAGATCACTTCCGCATACAACACACTTGGGAACTCCCCCAGCATGACGCATATCGACTGCGATCCCCCATGTCAACCTAGGCAACCAGATGCAAGCACGTAGGAGCGATTTCAGTAGAACAGCCCTAGTTCAGAGAGCCAGTGTGCAGCGAGTAAAGTGCATAAAATAATACATAAAAACAAACCCGAATGCTAACACCATCATACTATCTTAATATGTATATTTATATCAAAATTGTGAAAAATATCAAACGTGAAAAGCATTTACAGGTTTAGTAAAAGCCTAATTATAACAGCAAAACAAAGAATGACCCCCCTCCTTAAAGAAACACATGCAAGGGCAACATTTCATTAAGTCCCTTAGGGTATACTGTTTGCAAAATGTGTATCCATCTCGCCTCACACCTAAGTAGCATAAGATCGCGGTCACCTCCACGACGTGACGTAGGCACATAGTCAATTAATTTGCATCTTAAGTCTGGTAAATTATGTTTCATAACCAGAAAATGTTTCGCCACGGGCTGATCTGCATTGCCCGTAGCTAAAGCATTATGAATAGCTGCTCTATGCAAATTGAAGCGTTCTCTGAACGTCCTCTTGGTTTTTCCCACATATGCCAAACCTAAGCATATATACAACAAAGCTCGAAGTACAAGTCAGAACATGTTTAATCTTATAGCATTTCCCTGACCACGAGTGACAGAACGAGGTGCTAGTTTCAAGATGGCGACGTGGCGCAACTCAAACATCTATAGCAACCAAGTTTTTTAATGCTTAGTATCCGACTCAGCCTTAGTTAACTCTGAAACATCGGCCTTCACCACAAGATGTTCTTGCCTCTCACATAAAAAGGCATGATTCTCGTATCATGCAAACCTTTCAGAGAACGATCAGACAATAGGCTGACAATAGGCCACACTAAGCGGACTGCATGATTAACAACTGGACTAACCCTCGTAAAATGGTTCACCCAAGGGATATATTTATCTTTGCCAACCCTCCTCTTCGATTTGAGTAATTCCTCCCTAGTAAAAGATGTTGCTCTGTCCCTTGCTTCCGTTAATAACCTACGGGGATAACCACGTTGTATAAACTTCCTCATCATCTCCTCTAATTGGAGATCCCTTGTATCCAAATCACTGTTGATCCGACATACACGCAAAAATTGCGATTATGGAAGACCCTTCTTCAGTGACTTCGGATGTTGGCTGGAGGAAAGCAAGAGCGTATTACGATCAGATGGCTTGTGGTAAATAGAGGTGTGCAACACACCTTCTGAAATCCGGATATTAACATCCAAGTATTGAATTTCCACAGGACTACAGGTATACGTAAATTTGATATAAGAATTCATCAGATTTACCCTATGCATCATCTCATTAAAGTTTTAAAGACNAGGACCAAACAATCAAAATGTCATCAATATATTCCGTGTATATCACGATATATATGGATAACACTCACTATTGTTCAAGAACAATTCCTGTTCGACATAGTACATATTTGTGTTGGCAAATGCAGGTGCCACGGGCAACCCCGTGTATATAAACATGTATATATACACTTGATATTTGTAAGTAATATTGCCCTGATGACAGTTTGACCAAATAAACTGAAACGTTGGTATAATGNTTTCTCAACTAATACTGTTTGCAACTAATGAAATTTAACTCTCCTGCAATTCTACATGGTTTTGCCCACTCATGAGTAAGTCACAAGTACATAAAGTCTGGATCTGGTCCATTGTTTTTATAACAGCATTATTTTGATAATAATGTTGAATATGCCAAACACAGCATAAAATATAAATTTACTTATGGACTAATATATTCAATTGTGTGCTGTATAGGCTGTTTCAATGTGTTTTTTTCTAAGCCATAATTTAGATATAGCTCTGTTTTATTGACTTTGATGTATCTAGANATCGATATTCTAGATAACGCATCTTTTGTGTTTTCACATTGCAGACCNTACCAAAATGTTACAGAGTTTGATGGGCAGGATGCCTGTGGTTCCAATAGCTGGACTGTAGTGGATGTGGACCCACCAGCACGCACTACTGATGGCAGAACAGCTAGCCCTCCTGGCTTTCTTTTGCATAACCTGAAGTCATGGACTCAGTATGCAGTATTTGTAAAGACCCTTGTGTCTTCGTCAGATGAAAGGGGAAGGACTTATGGAGCAAAAAGTGATATTATCTATATCAGAACAAATGAAACCAGTGAGTGACTGATGTTGATTGTGGGTGCAGGTTATTGGTCTTTGGGACATAACATTTTATGTTTGCTTGTATTTAATTTTTAGTTTACACATCAGGTACTGACTTATTTTACTCTCTTTATTCACAGCACCATCTGTTCCACTTGTTTCATTAGCAATGTCCAACTCATCGTCTCAGATTTTTCTTAAGTGGAAACCACCATCTGAACCCAATGGCAATGTCACACACTACTTGGTGTACTGGCAAGAACAACCAGAAGACAGTGAGCTGCTTGAACTGGATTACTGTATTAAAGGTAATATCTGTGTACATGTTTGTTTTCAGGTAACTAACCACTTTTTAAACTTGAAATTGTCAGTAAAAGAAAATGAAAGAAACACATTTCCATGCACTGATTTACCCCCAAATGATTTTTAGAATCATGTAAAGAATAGCAAAGTAATTAAAACCAACACAGTGTGCACAAACAAGACAATGTAAATAAATTCCAAACCAATGAGATCCCTATCTATTTACATATAGAGTTATATAATACCCTGTAAGGCTGATGTCCAGATACTTAGATACCTAGAAATTATGTGGATGGATATGTAGTTTAATCCATACAAAATCAGATTGACATCAGAGATACAATAAGCTCTTGTAATTCTAATAATTATAGTTTAAACATGGCCTAATATTTGAGCACTATCCCAGTATCATTGACATTCTACTTCAATGTTGCATAGGTTTTTACATTATTTAAGAATCCAAAAAGATTTATTGTGGTACTTCATAATTACATGGTCCATATCGNAGCTGGGCCAATCTTATAATGACTTTTCTGTATAATGCTATTAGTAAAAGAATATCCCCTTTAACAGTTTATCTGTGTGTGGTCATAAAAAAATACAATCCTGTGTGTTCCCCACATTGACCACTTTAGATAGAAGAGCTACACTAATGATTCCTTCAAAAGAACTCCTTAATATGAGCATTAGGGATATNCTTGGATTAAGGGGTGCTTTGGGATCATGGCAGCACCGCAAGCACCTTATAAAAGTATTTTTAATCTTAATTAAACTTAAATTATTTATCCTTTCTGTGTTCTCTTACTCCTGTTTTTCTTTCTCTTGAATACATTTTGACTTTACCATAAGGCAATGCAACCATGTGCCCTCTTTGCCATTGATTGATTNCCCAATGTATCTTTTAACAGGTATTAAGCTGCCATCTAGGACATGGTCACCTCCTCAGGAAAATGATGACACAGCTAAACCTAATGGAACCGAAACTGAGGACTTAAANGTAGCCTGCTGTTCCTGTCCTAAGAGTGAGGCTCAAATCGAGAATGAGCACATTGAATCTTCATTTCGGAAAACATTTGAGAATTATTTGCACAATGTTGTTTTCATTCCAAGGTAAAAATGAGAACAAGATCTTGGACTTCATAGAATATATGTATTCAAGTATGGCTCAATGATTGTGAATTAAAAAGACAAAATATTTGTAAAGTCAAAAGTCATTGAAAGAATTGTACTTAATTGTACAGTTATCAAAAACAATATTTGATAAAAAGCAAAAACCTCTTTCTTTAACACTCTAGACCCTCTAGAAAGCGCCGTGATACCTTTGGTGTAGCAAATGGCACTGCACCAGACCAAGTAACATCTACTCCTCTGTCCAATGCCTCCTCAACGGGAGCTCCTGATGACCAAGAGCCTAAGAAATTATCTCAGAAGGTTTGGTTCAAGGAGTCTTTTCTCATTTCTGGCCTGAAGCATTTCACGGCTTATCGTATTGAAATCCATGCCTGTAACCATGACCTTTCGTTGGGCTGTAGTGTGGCTGCTTATGTGAGTGCCAGAACCATGCCAGAAGGTGAGTTATGCATGTTTTATTGTGCTTTAATATTTTCATATTGCAGCAAACTTAATTATATATATATAACAACACTGTATAATTCACATAAAGCATACATGTATAGTATAGATCACTATTACTGATTTATTTGATATTTGATTAGGTTACCCTTCTAAACACTTTTCTCAATTATAATGTATTTGAACCTATATGAAATATAGATTATCTAGATTCCAGTTGATTGTTATGGTTTTACATTTTAAGACATATACATTTTATATGAATCGTTAATCACTTCTCTGGTGTACTAAAACAGCTTTAATGGAAAAAATGCATATTAAAATACATAATATATAATTAAGTACATAATAAATTATGTCTACCCACAGCAAAAGCAGATAATATTGAGGAGCCAGTCACGTTTGAGTACACAGAACCAAACATCTATATCATGTGGAAAGAACCAAAGGAACCCAATGGCCTGACCATTCTGTATGAAGTCCAATATGCCAAGCTTGGAGACACGCAGGTAAATATTGTATAGATTGTCATGTGAATTCTTTTTTCCACCCCATTCACTTAATTCTTTGTAATAATCTGTTTTATTTATATTATTGCAGGAAGAAACTGTTTGTGTTTCCCAGAAACAGTACATGATAGACAAAGGAGCAAAGCTTCGCTCGCTACATCCAGGAAACTACAGTGTGAGAATTCGGGCCACTTCTTTGGCTGGAAATGGTTCTTGGACACAGATATCTTATTTTTATGTGCCAGAACTACGTAAGTATACACATGATTATAGATTCTAAATAAATTAATAGAAGCGCTTATTTGCTGTCAAATACCTGACTTACTTGTAATTACTTTATTGATAAAGGAAGGAATTGAAACAGATCAATACTACCACTTAGCCAAAACTTTAGTGTTAGCTGTAACACTAATGTGAATTAGCTATACGTCCATGGTGAGAGCATCGGTGAATGCTAAATATGTTGGGTTACACCACCTTCAAAAGTTCTCAGTTACCACAAATTAAATAAAATCTTGTGTATTTTTTTGCCAAAATAGTAAAAATTATTTGTACATTTAAATAGTTGGAAAGAATCAATACAAAACTAGTATTAGGATGTTATGTAGTGAAAAAAAAATGTCATTAGAATCACTGACTTTGCTGCTGACATGTATGTGGATTAGAGCAAAATATTCTGATTTGTCTTAAGTGTATTTGTCAATGAGTGTGCTCATATATTTAGAACAAGATAGAAAACAAAACTTAGTATAATTAAAAAAAAAAAAATTCCTATCATATTGTGCTTTTAATTTGCTTTAGACATTGATATTATTTTATGTATATATTATCTGTATTTTCAGCCCCAACCCCAGACAGCATCTTGAAGATTGTCATAGGACCAGTCATTTTATTCATTATTTTTCTGATTGTTTTGACTGTCTGCATGGTCCAGAAAAGAAAGTAAGCATACCTTTTCAAGATTTTGTCCTTGCAAGAAAATTAACTCTTTTGATTATAAACAATGTGTCGTCTGTATTAGATACTGATTATAGATTTAAAGTAAGCCTGTTTGCATTCGTGAAAAATTGTAAAAAAAAATCTCAATGCACACCAATGTTTTAGCCATGAGNTGGAAGATGCAGATAGTCCTCAACTTTAAGCCATTGGAGGTTAAAATCAGCAACTGTGTAAATCACAATGCAAAATCACACTGAAAAATCACTACACAGTCTGCTGGTATGCTTACATTTGGGTTGGCTCCAGTGTGTCATTGGTCCACCACTGGATTCTCAGCATTACTAGAGCATGGGGCTGCCCAGTTGACCCTATACAGCCCCTAAATCCTTTACCCTTTAGAATCTGCACAGCCTATTGATGTATCAGTCCCTGTACATNATTTTTTAGATACAACTGGAGTTATTACATTCCAGATTAGCGTTCTAGTACATATTCTGCAAACATGTCATCTGTGGAAAACACATACTGTTAGTACCTTTTAATTCCATATACTGGGCCTCTAGATTTACACAGCTTTATATATAGCAGACTACAGCATTTAACTTTATTATGTAGAAATAATAGGAATGTGTTCAATAGCTAAGGGGCAGATCCAGACACAGGACCTGCAGCTTTGCATAGTGCAAATTTCTTCACTTGTAGATTCCTCTGTGTATAAGTGAGACCACATCCCTCTATGTATGGGAATCCACAATAATATTCATACCTTTCTGCATTGCCCTTAAAATCTGTTGTACTGCCTATTCCTTCCCTGTTGAGAGAGAAAGGGTTTGTATTGTGTAGATATAGTGCACATTCACTCTATTTTGCATACTAAACTACAGCTAGGGACTCAAGAACCTCTGGATCTGGTCCTAAGTTTTGTATAATAAAATTTTTTGTATCAATGAAATTTCAGTGATGCAGTTTTGATTGCCTTTTGCATTTTTTTTGCAGAGATTCAGAAGGTCCAACTGGTCCATTGTATGCATCACCTAATCCTGAATACCTAAGCACTAGTGAAGGTGAGTATTTCCTCCTTGACCATTATGACCTCTAGTGAGAAAGGTGTATGCATCTATGGTCACATAACATGGCTACATGGAATGCATTCCAAATAGCTTGAAGAGCCCCCTAACTGTACATGCTATGTAATGGAGATATTGATTTGTATATTGCTATGTATATAGTAACTAATGGTATTGGTTTGTTGACATGCATACGCCACACCTAAGTCACTTTGTCATTTTTTTTAGTGTATATTCCGGATGAGTGGGAAGTGCCACGAGATAAAATTGAATTGCTGAGAGAGCTAGGACAAGGTTCCTTTGGTATGGTCTATGAAGGTGTTGCCAAAGATATAATAAAAGGAGAGGCTGAAGTACGCGTGGCTGTGAAAACCGTCAACGAGTCGGCAAATCTTCGAGAAAGAATTGAATTCCTGAATGAAGCCTCTGTCATGAAAGCATTCAACTGCCACCATGTGGTAGGAGATTAAATATATCAATAGTGTCTTTCATTTTTGTAAACCTTATTATTTTATTATTATTTTAGTAGTCTTTAACTTTGCATACCTTTGCAGTGGGTCATAGGAAATCACTAAACTATGACATAACTACTGCAAATGTAACTCCTGTAATGTATTTTTTTATGGTAATTTTCAGATGGATTCAATAAGCCCTGGGTTATCTAGTTTTCTGATTATGTCTGGCCTGGCCCTAAATCATCAAACTGATGACACCGGGCCAGTGATGCAGCTGTGGTCTCTAGACACTCACATTAGCGCTGGATTGTTTATTGAGTGCGTTAGAGGTTGTAAGCTTTACAGATCTATTTACAGTCTATGCAATAAGCATGTGATTTTTAAGTTGATTCATGTCATCTGTTGCAAAATGTTTGCTTACTTAAACTGTTCTTAAAGTTCTTAAAATATTGCTCTATACAACCTATACAGGTTCGTCTACTAGGTGTTGTCTCCAAAGGTCAACCTACACTGGTAATTATGGAGCTAATGGGACATGGAGACCTTAAAAGTTACTTGCGCTCACTGCGCCCCGATGCAGAGGTGAGAAATCTTTGTCAGTCTTTTAAAAGGCAAGTTATTTAAAACTTGTTGATCAAATTCAATATACAACTTCCCATTATTATCATTATTTAACTACATTTGGTGCATTGAAACCATTTGCCTAATTTTTCTCCTTTCTCTCAGAATAACCCAGGTCGTCCAGCTCCCACCATTCAGGAAATGATTCAGATGGCTGCAGAAATTTCTGATGGGATGGCTTATCTCAATGCCAAAAAATTTGTACACCGTGATTTGGCTGCCCGCAACTGTATGGTTGCAGAGGATTTCACAGTAAAAATTGGTGGTAAGTTGATACTTTTTATTTTTTTTTTATAGTTACCTTTACAGCGAAAGCCATTTTTTACCTTTATCATTTATTTTCTTATTTTTATTAAATGGTAAAAAAGACTTGGTACCATCAGAAGGATTGGAAGTTATTTGTTAAATGACAACCATGATGTCCAATTTCTCCAAATAAGTGGTCTACTCATTATTATTATAATTAGTATTAGTATTATTCTTACTTGACCGTATCCTGGATTGTGAACGTTGGGGAACTTACACAAATAGCATACGTAGTCCCCTAAATTATTACATCTGTATATGAATGCGGCAAATGTTACATTTGAATTCATGTACATTAGCCAAGACAACAGAATCTGCATGGACCACGAACTGTAGGCACGATGGTAGTGGGTAAGTTTAAGGTAGGATCGTTTTCAGAGGTTGCGGTAAAAGGGAATGAACAAGTTCATACATAGGTCAGGATCCGGTCAACTTTTATTCTTATCATTCCTATTGTTATAATTGTTGTTGGTAGTANTAATTATTTATTTCTTTATTATGGATATTGTTTGTCAAACATGGTTTTGTTGTTTCTCTTAGATTTTGGAATGACTCGTGATATCTATGAGACCGATTATTATCGTAAGGGAGGAAAGGGGCTGTTACCTGTGAGGTGGATGTCTCCTGAATCTCTGAAAGATGGAGTTTTCACCACATTTTCAGATGTCTGGTATGGATCACAGTTTTAACAGTAAAATAGAACCCATCCAATATACATTACTCAATTTTCTTAAGGTCTATTCCAATCTTAGGCGCTATTCTAAAAGGGTTAAACTGGGGAAATGTGTATATTTACTTTTATTTTGCCTCTTGTTGTTATCTTCATCATCTACAATGATATGAAATACTACTTTGCTTTTGCTTTTCACTGAGGTTGATTATGAGGTGGTATTGAGAGTAGCTTGGTTAACATAGCAGAAACATGCATATAATATATACTGGATAAACCCCAGCATTAAATTAATTAATTAATTNATTTATTCATTCATTAAATAAATATTAATGATCACGATCTTGTTAATTTGGTGTATATCTTGAGTAAATTAAGGAAGAAAAATTGAAATTGTCACAGAAACCTAGAATTTGGGCGATAAGAACCAATTGACCCATCTAGTCTGCTTATTCAATTTACCAACCAGCCATCCTGTGAGGTAAACCCTTCCCTAAACACCCACCTCCAATTTTCTCCAACCCTGTACACAGAACACGTTCACTCATCCTCCTGGAGCCACACTCCCAAATTCCCAATTACATACACGCTAGAAATAATTTTGTCAGCAGTCAATTAATACTATAATATTTTATAGATTATGGGAGGACACTGGAGGAATTTTACATTTGGGCTTATGACTTAAACTCTGTAAGGNACAAGTTCTAATACTGAGCCTGTGACTAGTCAAGACATTCAAAGCTTACACTCTGTCAGTGGTTCCCAAATCAGATCGAGAAACCCTTCTCTCCATATATTTTCAAGGCACCCCTAAGACAAAATAATTACCAAGCAGTTCCGTTTTTCAGTCAATCTAGCTAAATAACTATTTAGGTAAAGACAGAAACAGGTTGACATCAAATCTTGTGTAGCTCCTATACAAGACGTAAAATTGCTTCTAGGAAACACCAGCAACATGCTGCCACGTCTGGAAAAATTATTGCATGGCACCCCATGGAGTCTAAGTGCAGTTTTGGAACCACTGCTCTGTGTATGATAATATGCTTACTATGGGTCATCCCCACCAACTTTATATATATATATATATATATATATATATTCTCTTTTGACCATACAAAGTAGGTATTACAGTTTTTTCTGTTGCGAAAACAGACACTTATGTCCTACTCTGCATAAGCATATGTTGTACATAATTGGATACGAAGCATGTTTAGGATGAGCAAGTGTAAATGTAAATTACTAAATCCAACAATGTACAGACATTGTGTTATTTTTAAACCTTTCTTTGACAGATTTTTTTTTTTTTTTATCTTTTTCAGGTCCTTTGGAGTTGTGTTGTGGGAAATAACAAGTTTAGCAGAACAGCCTTATCAGGGATTATCAAATGAGCAAGTCCTAAAATTTGTTATGGATGGAGGTTCCCTTGAACAACCAGAGAATTGTCACCATAGACTGTAAGTTTCAGAATACTTTGTAANCCAATTGTATATAATTGGTATAGAATCTTTGTGCACAGCAACATGCTTCATTTGTTTTTGTTTTTTTATTTCTGTGTTACAGCCACAGTCTGATGCAAATGTGCTGGCAGTATAATCCAAAAATGCGGCCCACATTCTTGGAGATCATCGGAATGTTAAAGGATGACCTCCATCCCAGTTTCCAGGAACTGTCGTTCTACTACAGTGATGAAAACAAACCACCTGAGACAGATGATTTAGAAATAGAGTTTGAAAATATGGAAAGCACCCCTCTCGACCCATCTTCCTGTTCACTTCGCGAGGAGGGACAACGAGGAAACCTCTATGAGGAACACATACCCTACACTCACATGAATGGGAGTAGGAAGAATGGACGCATTCTTTCTCTACCGCGTTCCAGCCCATCCTAACACATAAAGCCCACCCCTCCAAAAATCGAATTATCCTCCGTCAATTCTCAGGACAAAACTATACCCATGGCTTAAACATCAAACCGCCAACACACTCTTCAGGTTTTGATTGTTTCATTGTTCCATTGGGTTCTGGACTTTATAGTCTTGTGTTTTTTTGTTTTTATTTGTATTTTTTTTTTCTGTTTATGACAGGCTAACTCTAGGGCGAAACTGTGAACAGACATAGCAAGGGTGGAAACTCCATTCTATTCACCTACACCTTTATTGCCTATTTATTTCCAGAGGCTTTATACTAGAATGGTGAAGGTGGCAATGCATACAGGAGGATGAGGAAGAAATGCATCTGGATTACTTTAAAGCACACTTTGAAGCCAACCCCCTTCCTTCCCAAAAAAAAAACAAAAACCTGATGCTCTAAAATGTAAAGCTATACCTTTATATCTATATATGAAATGGATTAAGGTTTTTTTTTTTTAAAACCCTGATGATCAAGAAGATGTCCCAATATAGGTTCGAGAACATTGGGAGCTTTTTCCATGCAGAAGTAAATGAAGATATTTTGGAAAATGACCAGCAAAAAGAGTACCTCATATGTACCATCGATACGGTGAAGTCTGTGTACCTTGCTTGTTGTGCCACCTACATGTCCAATACTTTGTTCATATGGAAGCATAACACTTTTTAAACTTCTGCTTGAGGTGCATAAACTGTGCTTCTTTAATCACGTTCTCTCTGAAACTAGCTAAGGATCTTAAAGGTCATGGTGGGACGAGATTTGCTTGCAAAAGCTGGAAGAAATATTTGTGATGGTTGATATTTTATTTTGTCAGGAATGTTCTTATCCAAGCCAAAATGGAGCAATCTCTTATCATTCACTCTACACATATTTGTTTTTCTTCAAATAGTAACTGTGTTGGAGAAACACGTTTGAAATTTTATATACCGGTACTACTAGAAGTGGTATACATAGTTTTTTTGGGGGTTTTTTGTTGTTTTTTTTTTTTTTAAGTTTTGTTTTTAAATTCAGTAGTTATCGTCCTCCACAAAAGTCAGGGCGAAAACTAGTCACTAACATTGTCTGTGGTTTGTGTAAACATTACAACTAATATATAGCAGCTGCTTTGTTCATGTGNACACCATATTCATAATCGTAAATTCCTCATTTATAAGATTTAATGGTTGATCAAAAGTTCTATTCATGATTCTGCATCAGAAACTAATTGAATAATGTATTCTAGTTCAAGGTTAATCTCTTGTTGAGGAATAGCTCACTAGGCATGAATTTCAATACATATGTTCAGTAATATACGCACATACACACAAATCAAAGTTTGTCGTTCCCATTACACACAATGCGCAGTGTAACAAAAAATGGTAACTTCAAGTTGAGACATTGCCATATATCAATACCCACACTCTAACTTGTGCCATACTGATCAGTGTGCAACTNTATATTATGTAGTAAACCATTTTCATAAATACTCTAAATTAGGTTTTACTCATGTAGTACAATAACTTAAAACCACTTACGATATCATTGTTAAAAAAAAAGTTATCGTTTTGTATACTTTTTTCCACATAGATTCCTGTTTGATCAGTAGATATTTTCCTTGTTTCACAACATACATTTCACCTTTTTCTCNTGTCAATTTATGGATGATCGCTCATTTTGCTCCATGAAGCTTTTGTTTGCTGGACTTTGTAAACTTCTTATATACATCTTTCTATTGACCTTTTGTATTATCTACCAGTAAAGCTCTGCTCCTAGCGCATTTTATCTTATACCATTATTTGTTGATGTATATAACTCCTACATGTATATAGCATGTATTATAACCCACATATATTTTCTTCTTCCATCATTAGACTTCTGCCTACATANTTAATTTTCCAATGATCAGAAATCAAATAGTTCCACCTGGTTACATACAACCACCTTACAACAAACTTTTCTCTCTGACTGTTTAAACCATAGTCTTATCCTATCAGTTAAATTCCCCTTGTATATTCTATACTCCTTTATATAATATGTTTCTCCATACTATTAGTTTCCTCTTACAAAGTTTAATTTCACTATTGGGAATACATGAAGAATTAGTGAAGAGACAACTTCAGGGCATTGCAAAGTGAGGATGTTGCCCATAGCAACCAGATTCAAACTCACATTCTTCATTATGTAAAATTAAACTGAAAGCTTGAAGCTGATTTGTTGCTATNGGCAACATCCCCACTTTTCAGTGTACATGCTTAGTAAATTTAGGCCAAGAACGTGTCCCAATACTCCTGGACCTTGGCAATGGCAGAAAAAGCTTTCTGTAAGCATGCTAAATTTTCCCAGATTCTTGTGGTGTAATGGTACCACCATTGCTTCAAATCATTCTAGCATCGGGTACAAAGTATTCCTGATCTCAAAGCCCAGTGTGATCTCCCTCCCTACACTTAATTCATTACCTTGTGTCCACAGTTTTTTTTTTTATATGCGTGTTGTCCCAATATGTCCAACACTTTTCATACTATTTCACAGTGCCTATAACTTCTACTTCATTGTTCAAATCTGCTCTTGTACTTTACCTCTCCCTGGCATCAAGAGAGTTGGAAAACACCCTTGTAATCTCTGAAGAAAAAAAAATTAAAATAAAAAAAAATGATAAAACACTACATGTTTAGTGAAAATAAGAGAAAAAAAAATAAGTATGTATTGGCAGGTTACTTTTTTGTAATTCAAGAGATTTTTCTTAAAATAAAATTGTATTTATTTTAATATAATGATCACTGTACAGACACTTAATTAGCATTCATAGTAGAAAAAAATAAATATATATATATATCTCATTTTCTCTTTCTATTCATATATATATATATATATATATATATATATATATATATATATATATATATGTGTGTGTGTATGTATGAGATAAGCGCATGTACATTTTTATTTTTAATAATGGATATGAGGCGTTGGAGGAGAATTTTATTTTTAATCTGTGTTTTTGTTAGCACACTATCTACCTCAGTATATTGTAAATGGATAAAGTTAAACCCTGCTATGCTGGAAAACAAGGGTTTTTTTTCTATTTTGTTTTGGTTTTTCTTTTTATCATGTTATTGTACCTCTAGTTTTTCACAATGACCAATGCTACCTGGAGGAACTGAAAATAACTTGCATAAATGGGAGCACTCTGCCCTGTAATACCTATCATGATTTGGAAATCTTAAACACGTTATCTCATGTTTGGATGAATAGATGTCTTGCATTCAAAATTGATATACGTACATTTGCAATTCTCAAAATGACACTGTGATCGCTAATGATCGTATTGGCGCTTTACATTGCTTGTGAAGGGATTTTAAGCGATGGCATACTAATTATTTTTTCTTTTGCCATGGAGGCTGTGACTGTGAAAGAGGAGATTGTGATTGAGTTACTATAGCTGGTATGGGTTACTATTCACCAGATACAGAACCATATTCACAAATGTGGCACTTTTACCAGTTTTATAATTCAATTCACAAACACTGAAATCTCTGCACAAAAGTTTTTATTTTTGTTTTTTTAATGAAGAGACAGCATTAATGATATAAATGTAAACATTCATTTGTATACTAATGTTTGATATTAGTATGATTCGTCCATCTGAGGTTGTTTTAAGATTTCTTAATAATCTGGGCAAATTACTACTTGGAAACCAGTAAGGTGGTTCTATCTTGCGATTAAATGTACATCCTCTACTGGTTATGAGAAATGTACACACTACAAGGTGCCAAATGAGCACTTCTTAAGTAGTTACTGCTCTCTTATGCAGGATGTTGTGATTAAAAGTGCTACCTGATGACGTGCATAGTCGAGTATTGTGAGAAACAGAGGACTATTTGTTTTGTTACATCCAGCAGTTCCATTGTGTGTGTGTGAACCCTTGGGCGCTAATAAGAGTCTTTAGCGCAAAGAACAGCAAAAAATTAAAGGGAAAGTATCATTATATTTTTTTCCCCCTGCCCCTGCTTTTTGGTCCAAGAGATAGAGACTTTAACCTTCTGTATTCTCCAGTTACCTCCAATCCTAAGAAAGTTACATACAGCTTTATTTAGGGGTAGGCTATAGCTTTTCTCCATATTTGTCTGTGAAAAGAGACTGCATTCGCCTCACTGGATCTCAGCCAGCTAGAGGAACCAGTGGCACCAGTTTGTTACTAAAGGAGAAAGCAATTAAACAGAATACAGATGAAATTCCCTTTTGAGCACAGTTACAATTATTAGCTGTGAGTCCGGGTTTTGTTCTCATTTTTATTTTGTTTTTATTATAAAGATATCTATTTTATTCTCCCGTTGTTTATTTTTTCATTTTTTTTTTTGTTCATTCTTGTCATTTTTGTTTAGAATTTTCCCACTTTTAATATATGCCATTATCATGTTGAGCTCTGCTCTATAAACTGTGCTACGGGACAGAAGTGGGTGTTTTAGTTGGGTAGGGTATTGCATGAGCTAAATCCTTATGCCTCCATTAGAAGGAATGCATACACTTTGGCAAACAGCAATATGTCCATGGATTGTCACTTTATGTTTTTTTCTATTTTATTTTATTTTTATAGTGCCGATCTCTTAATAACTGATTTAAGAAAATACCTATTGCATTTTGATAATTTTCTGGATTCTCAATCACTTGTCTTCAAAGCCACCAAGACAATGTTGTCTGCGAACTGTAATGCTCAAATTTCAATCTACGATATTCTAGTGGTTCGTCTGAGAAGTAATGGCAGTACTGTTGTATTGCAGTGCTGTTACTTTTCATTTGATTGCATATGGTCCTGAGGAGCATCTTTCTTGCAGAGCTATGTTAAGTGCTTGTGTTGTTGCGGTATAATTAATGTGAATGTAATTATAATTATTTTTTTGTTAAATGTTTGCGCCGGTTGATATTAGCTTATTAGAAAAGATAAAAAAAATGATTACCTCTTGGATCTTTAATCAAAGTTTTGACAAGGTATTTATGTATTTTCTGTTGTCGAGAGGAGATCACTTCTCACTTGACTTTGCTCTTCTTTTGCTCTTATGAAAGTTAAGCACTTGGCTGGTTTTAACCCATTCACGGTATCATACTTTACTATTTACCCCCCTCATCCCACACTAACAGGCCTTAATTGTCAAACCAAGCCTTCTCTCTTATAAACTCCAGTGTTGTGTAAACTGTATTCAGAACTGTGCTTTTTCCCTTTATATTTGTAATTGATGTCATTTTTTCATGCTTTCCTGTCATCCCGCAGAAACAGAATAATGTCCAGTGCAATGTTCTTACTAACTTCTTCCCCTTTCTGCCCTGAATCTAACTATTTAAAGATGCACCTTATGTGAAATATTCACCCTTTCTTCTGCCCCCCAATGTTAGTTTAAGTATAACCTTTCATTTCTTTGGCAGTAAAGAAGTTACATTATTGTGTGTGTGTTCTTAAGGGAGGCACCACTAAATCCTTTCATATTGCATAGAAGATACAGATGCATACTGGGTTGACTAAAGAAGTCCGGTACATCCTGAGGTTTTGATTATTACAGATCAGATTGAATTTAAAATTTGTGTGGACACAAAAGGACTACTAATTCCAATGGGAAACTTTGATTGCGGCAGTCAGAAAAATGCAGTCTGGTATAGTGCGGTCATCTGATCACCCTAGTTGTTATTCGGTCTAGTGAGTGACCAAACTGGATGCAGATAGGGCTATCAGGCAGTGCAAATTTGTGTTTTAGTAATTACATACATGAGCTATGCTGCATGCTAGGAATTGCAATTTTACAACACCTAGAGTGCCAAAGATTGCCAATGTCTGGATTAAATTATACGACGTATAAATGAAAACCTTCAATGCACATTGTTATTTTTAACAATGCAGGTGGGCATTGTGTGACCTCTTCTTAACCATGCAGACATTTCTTCCTCTAATGATCTACACAAGTCACCTTCCACCTCTATTGGGCAACTTTTGGACACAACACATAAATAGATGGATATATAGATAGCTATCCACATGTAACTTTTTGGTCCTTTGTCATAAGGAGGGCAGATCTTCTGCAAATTTGTCTTTTGTCTTCTCCATTTTTCTTTAGTTATTTGTGCTCTTTGGTTTATCACTACTATTTTCTCTATGGTGTTGTCCATGTGCTGCTACCAATCCCAAGTACCTACAAACATGCTTGGATGTTAACGTGGAATATAGCCGTTTTGTGGATGCTGGTTGGAAACCTCATCCCACTCACTGCCTCCCCTAATTCTGCCTCTATAGCTATTCTTTATGTGATCTATTTATGTGATTTAGAGATTGGGGAATTTGTTCACTAACTTGTCCAGTGTCGAAAGTCTGTTGCAAATGACATGGTATTGGTTATTTTAAATAATGCTGAAATTGTCCTGCTAATCTTACTTTTAATGTCACTTTGTGTTTGAACCTTTTTACTACTTTAATAGTAAATTGGTTCTTTTTGTTTGCTGCTTTATTTGCTGTTTATCGTATTTCCCTCTCTACCTACCCTCGTTAAATACCTCATTTTAGCTTTTCCTAGGCTGCCAGAGGAGGAACATATGGTCTAACCCCTCTGTGTGTTGGAGGAACAGTTAAAATTAATTAGATATATCTATGTGCCATGGTTTATGAAAAAGCAAATAAAAAAAAATCCTAGACATAAATAAATAGAAAACAAATGTGATTGAAAATGGAAAAAAGCGGTTTATTTTTTCAATGTTTTCATATTAGAGCTAAAACCTTCATGTACAGAAAATATCTTTGACTATTAAAAGGAAACATGCGGAGTGTAAATTATTCAATAATTAACTGTTTATATAAAAAAATATGAAATAAATTTATCCAAGAGTAGTCCCTTCTTATGTTGTTATTGTTTGAATTATTGTCTATCTCTGAGAATACGCATGGCAGAAATTTTGCATAAATTGTTGAACCTTCCAAATTTGTCTTCTGGTGTCAAAAAAGAGTACTGAACTATGCTTTTATTTTATTTATTCATTTATTTATTTGTTTTTATTTAACTTCAGTTTATTGAAAGAATGGGTGGTCCATCGAACATATCCATGCCGCAGTGGGAACAACACAGCAGGCATAGAGCATAACATGGACAACAATAGGAGGGGGTAGTGGGGGGAGGACCCCACAGACAAGGATCGAGAGAGAAGAGAGGGAGTCAGAATGAGGAATCCTCAGTAGGGGTAGAGGGGCAAGGGGTGGGANGGTTTCCACAGAGGGGAATGGGGGTGGAGGAGTGAGGGAGGGTTTAGGGCCTATGCATGTACAGCAGTGGGGGGCCAACAAAGCTTATCGAGGGAAAGAAGACAACCACGGGAACCAGACCTGGGTAAAGAGACCATCACGATTAAGAA
>JABWIB010011041.1:5016-15780 GCA_016617825.1 Platyplectrum ornatum | reverse complement strand
CTTCTACACTCCATCCTCTCCCCACATCCTAACCCTAACCCTCCTCTTCTACACTCCATCTCCTCCTCTGTCCACATCCTAACCCTCCCCTTCTACAATCCATCCCCTCCCCACATTGTAACCCTAACCTTCCCCTTCTACACTCCATCCCCTCCCACATCCTAACCCTAACCTTCCTCTTCTACACTCCATCCCCTCCCCACATCCTAACCCTCCCCTTCTACACTCCATCCCCTACCCACATCCTAACCCTAACCTACCCCTTCTACACTCCATCCCCTCCCTGCATCCTAACCCTAACCTACCCCTTCTACACTCCATCCCCTACCCACATTCTTACCCGAACCGTCCCCCTCTATTCATTTGCATTCGCATTGCTATTACCCTGTGCACATTGCTATGTTTTTTGTTGTATATTGTATCTGCAATTGTTTTCAGATTTTGTCTAAAGCTTTGGAGGATAATACATCTCATTATCTTCACAAACACTGTTTTAAGAAGAAATAGTGCATTGTTCGATTGTTTTTCAAATCTAATGCCTGAATGTGTCTATCTTTTGTGGTTACAGCTGATAAAGATGCTGATGATTACTACATGAGAAGACGGCATCTTCCGGATCTGGCTGCTCGGGGAACTCTTCCTCTCAATGTCATAAAAATGACTCAGGACCAGTTAAATTATAGAGAGAGACCACGAAGGCCGGTGCGTGCAATGTCACAGGACAGAGTCTTGTCTCCAGAGAAAAACATGCCAGAAGAAGGGTACGGGTTGCCGTATGACCGGATCCTGTCAGACGAACAGCTACTATCTGCTGAACGTCTACACTCTCAAGATCCCCTTCTATCCCCAGACAAGGCCATGACCCTCAAGAGGTCTGACTTCCAAGAGAAGTCCATGTCAAGAGCCATTTCCCAAACGGATGTCTTTGTTTCTACACCCGTATTGGATCGTTATAGGATGACAAAGATGCACTCTCATCCCAGTGCCTCAAATAACTTATATAATACGTTGGGTGTCAACCAAACTGCTGCCAAACGGCAAGCCTTTGCTTCGCGGAGGCACAACACAGTTGAACAACTCCATTATATTCCCGGGCACCATCAACAGTACCGCACAGCTAGCAAAACAGAAGTGACTGTTTGATAAAATGATGTGAATTGTAGATAATCGTTACAGACTGAAGCAGTCCCAGGACACCACACTACAGTGGCCTTGTGGGCCAAGAAGACCTCTTACTTCATGTTCCATCTGTCAACCTCATGTTCATTACTTTTTTCGAGTGTACGTCATTAGTGGTCACCGGAAGCGTAAGAAGAACTGAATTTCATAGGTCCTTGCGGATCGCCTGGCATAAGGGAATGTTCTAAGGGCTTATCTACACTAATACTCTTTGAAATCAATAGGTTCATCGGAACAGAAAACCATTACTGGGCAGGAAGACTCAAGATCCATGGATGAGCCAAGAGTACGTTCGTCTTGGCCAATGTTGATGATGGTGTAGATAGGTTTACTGATTGCTGGACTGAGCCGTACGGCTGTATCTTAGACCTGGCCTGGTCAATCCTTTCACGTATGTAGCATGTATCAACCGGATTATGTTGGCACCAAAATGCTGCATCCTTCATCGATTTACATTGTATGTTATCAACGTTGCCACTGGTAGTAAAGTCGTGAAAGCTTACTAGTGTGCTGGAAACTAATTCATCCGGAAGAAGGGTCATCTTTAAAGGAATATTTATTAGTGCCTATAAATCGTCTGCTCTCTTAATGTAGGAATTAGTGGGTGTGTGTCTCTACAAGCACAATNCTACTTCTAGAGCCCACTGTCCATGCATATTATTTTTATTCTAACCCGCTTTGTAAATAGATGTATTAGGAAGACGAAAATAAGACTTCATTTTATTACTGGCCATCTTCTAGACAATAACCAATCCAAGGATGTCTCAATTTCATAATCTACCCATCATGGATATTTTCTATACACATACTTTGGACTTTCCATGCTTTACACTATAATCTTTTCTTTTTTTCTTTTTTCTTTATGAACACAGCAATGCATTTTAATGTACGTGGGACTTTGTCGGCCATAGACCGGGATGAAGAAATTTTCTCCCCCTCTCCAAATTAGAAGGACTTTTTGTGAAATGTACATCTCGACTAATCTGGTGCCATTTTACTCCACACTAAGCACTGTTTTATAAGTCGCAGATACATCTCCAGTCATCATATTAAAAGGCAACTAAACCATTTTCAATATAAAAATTTAAAATGTGTGATGTGAACTTATGTGCATTAACCTACTCGTAAGATAACTATACTTAATCAATAACACATAGGGTACTAGGGAAATGTGCTTAGATAAGAGTGGGATAAAATATGCTTTTCATGTATATTTATCCTATCACAGGCATCTCCTTCCTATGAACTAGACGAGTGAACTATATAACTTTTTGGAAAAGAGGCCATTTTGCATCACTGTAGATTTTAATAAAGTCGTTGAGTGTCGGTCACTCTGAACTCATGTTTGTGCCATATATTTATATAAGAAGTAAGTCTTATTTACATTTTTTTATGTTTTTTAAAATTTAAATATTACCTTGGGTATTGCAGTAATACCACAAGCACATCCCCCGTGCTTATTCCATTCTACTCTTATATATCAGATACAGTCGCAGCTTCTCAAACGACATCCCAACTTCATAGGACATTTTTATAAGTGATATGCGGTATCCATCCTTTTATACACATCAGTAATACCTTTTCTAAGCAAAAGTTGTCAAGAAACAAGATGTAACAGTCAAGAAGAGTGGTGGCTGTAGATCACCTACAGATAATAAATGGTCCATTGGACTGATCCAAAGTTAGACATCAACAAATATACACCGAGTCACACCAAGTTGCAGTGTTGAGGGGTGTAAATCAAGTGATATTTTTTTAGCATGCTGGAAAATTGGCAACCGGCACAGGGCCCACTCTCATACCAACTAAATGTGACCCCATAACGTTTAGAGGGGTTTCCAGAAGATACAGGTCTTACCAGCAAGAACATCCCACCCAATCATTACTGATCATCCTGGCACCTAGAAGGTCCAGACCTAAGGATCCATCCCGACCTAAGGATCCAGAACTAAGGATCCATCATCGGTACCCATTCCACTCCAACCTTCCACTGTCTGTAAGGAAACAACAACTCTAAAAGGCTGGAGGGAATTCCAGAAACTAAGAGGACTGACTTCCTGCCCTGCCCAATTTAATCCTATCTAGCCCAAACTAAGCTTACTTAGCTCTCTCCCCTTGCTTTTAACAATCTTAAAATGTATCCTGTCCTTTTGGCGAGTGAGGCCCTTTATACCCCTGGGGTCTTTATTAAATGTTAGCTGGAACGTATCTGCATTTGCTCTCCTCAGCAGTTCATAATGGTTTGGCCCAGGTGAACCTGTTGTTGTTGCTAGGCTTAACTCTGGATCACATCCTACATCTTCTTCATTATTGAAATGTTAATAATAAATAAATATATATATATATATATATATATATATATATATATATATATATATATATACGTGTGTGTAATAAATAACTTTTTTCTTTGATATTGCGAATGGCTATCAGAATTTCTCCCAGATGCCGCGTGTCCTCATCTTTCAGGTCTCTTTATTCTATAATCCTCATCATGCCATCAAACACCAGCAATAAAGGAAAACATTTCTGTTACATGGATTCCTTACTGTAATATAGAATCGTGATTTTTGGTTGCCACTACAGAACTGACATAAAATACTATTTTCACCAGTTAAATACGTTGAAAATACCTGTGAAATACGATAAATAGAAAATGGATCTTTTATGCTGTCTTAATTTAGGGTAGTTTTAGAGAATAAAAATGCCTATAGGTTTTGGCATTCAATATGCGTTGTCTGTTGTTATGCATATATTACACTGGCATATTAATTTCATGCTATACTAAACTTCAGAAATAAAAAAAATGTACATTAGAGGAAGCAACATGTTTTTGTAAGGTGTGTAATAAATAATGTATGGAATAAAAGTGAACTGGTGTTAGCCCGGGTCATAGCTGGGAGATGAAATGGCGATGATAAACTGTTGACATCGTATATGTAGAAATAAAGGAATTATCTCCTTTGGATTCATAATGGCTTTTTTGAATTACCGGTATGCATTTCTATAGATTGTATTTTCTCAAGGCTGTGAATCATGGGTTGCTCTTACCAGATCTGAATTAAATGTACTGTATTTGTAACCTTCTATATTCCCCTGTGTGGTCATGTCATTGGTTAATCTGGAGAAGCCTCGCTGGGTGGGATCGGTTGGCTTTCGGGGACTTTCATTGAAGCTACACCAGGAATGTGGACTCTAACCTGTAACCTGATTGGTTCAAAGTCAACTCATGACGTGGGGTTGACTAACCTTCCGTCTACATAGTTCATTGACTTCGAACCAATCAGCCAGAGGGTAGTCTTCTAACGTTTCCCACTGAAGACCACACAGAGGTCCTAGATTAGACCCACCACTCATAATCTAAGGTCTTCTGACTATGTGAAGGAATGATGAGTATTGTTGTAGTTGAAAGAATACCCGTCAACAAATCATATCAAATAAAGATTTGATTACCTACGACTGTAATTGGTGGACCATTGTTTCAAACTGGATGTGTAAGAAGAACGATATTAACAGGTTCTTGGACGCTCTACAGATAAGATAATACAAGGTGTATCTATGTGTATCTATGGGTGAATCTGCCCACTTAGAGCATTGGTACAGATCAGGGCTCGAAGTGGGGGTGTATACGGGGGTATGCCATACCGGCACTTCTTCCACTGATGTAATGAAAAAACTACAAATCTCCATTGACTTCCATTATATTCTGTGTTTCCATACCCCCACTTCTGTATGTCCATACCGCCACTTCTAAATTTCCACTTCGACCACTGGTACAGATTATAAAATATATATTCTCCTTGTGATAATATTTATATAATCAGCCTTTACCCGGCAATGAAGGTTGTTATCTTTGCCTTGATGCACTGGTTGCAAACTTTATTCTCTTGTGTGTTCAAGGGAGTTGCAAGAAGAGAGGCTGTGCTATACTGACACCATAGCACAGCATCTCCCCCTGCATCTCCCATGTTCTGATTAGCTTAAACCTTGTGAGTGCATTCCAGCACCCAGCATGCCAACAGCACACAACTTGGGAACCGCAGCCCTAGTAAATGCATTTATTATGACTCTACCCAGCTGTACAACACTAGTAACATGGCGTGGAAAGCCCGCAGTACATTACCCTTGGAAGGACATGTATTCGAGGAAACTGAAAATCTTATACACAACACTCGACCGTCCTGGGAATCGTCGTTCTTGAGGGTTGACAGAGAGGTGATACATTCTTCAGACGTACAAGTAGCTCGTACAATAGAAATGCATTTATCAACCTTGTACTGAGAATTTTAAGTCATGATATAATAACCAACAAGTGACCGAGCATCGCACTCAGAAATGTCTCATTCCTGTGTCATAAAAGATTCATGGCCACAAAAAGCAGGCAAAGAAAAAACAACAGCTGATAACAGTAGACCATTCATAATACATCCCATCACAAAGCATGAAAACACTGAATCTGTGGGCAGATGGGCCAAGACGCCAATGGACCTTCAGTATTTAGTATCTGTTTGGGCTTAATCCTAGCTTTCCCTTAGTTCGCATTCATATCTGTGATTAATGGACATTTACAATGGCTGATCCACCATCCACAGACCGATGGACTCGGATGCGCATGAATGCGATTCAACATGTAGATAATATGGGAACAATTAAAGTTAGGATTTGTCCCTTTATGACTATCCACATGCATGTCTGAGCCTCTGCTATTTCAGGGATAGGATATAGTATAAGGTTGGTAATTGAGGTAGCCACCCCATGGTTTGTACATTTGATTTGAGGACCAGTATAGCCTTTGAAGTCTGGGGTACAGGGGTAGAACCTCTGTGCTGCGGATCATGGCTTCATTATGCTTTTTGGTATGAGTAATCACATGGGTAGTATGGAATTCAGTCAATGGTGTTCCATAGGGGGGCAGTATTCCATTTTTAGGGATGGACATTACCTGTATTATTATTATTATTATTATTATTATTATTATTATTAATAATAATCATCATCATCATCATACAGGACAGAGATCCTCATACACACCTAACATTGCTTGACGCCTTCCCCAGCGATCACTGCAGTGACTAATGACACGGCTGAAATAGCACAACACACACACACACATATTTTTTTATTTTTTATTTTTTTATTACATCTATTTTATTTTCTTGTTTTCTTTAAATAAAATACAGTATATATGAGTGCTTAAGCGCTCCTGTAATTGTATGAGGGCTGTGGTATATTTTCATAGCACTCATATATACTGTGTTATTTATTTCTTTTTGTGGTCTTGACAAAACCACTCACAGTGAGCTGCTTTCTTTTGGTCTCCTCTCCCTATCTTGGATCAGCTCATCATTTGCAGTTTACTATTCTTTAAATAAAATGACCACAAATAAATGCAGCTCATTGATTGAAATCACGTTATATCTGATATTTGTGTCATATTTAATCCAGTACAATTTTACATATGAGGATAACATTGAAGGACTTCAGAACTTGAAGTACAAAGAAACATGTGTTTACTACCTATTGAATGTGACATTAATGTATGGAAAGAACTTCAAATGTCCACCAGTCACATAAACAAGATTCCCATGATCATCCAGTACAGAGTATTTATAGTTGTATTAGTCAAGAGTTGCACCATTTATCCAGACCTTCCAATATGACTCCTTCTATTAGGTACAGAATACTCCGCTCATTAGCTTTCAAAGCATATTCTACCATAGTTATTACTAGCATCTGAGAGTAGGAAACCAGGAGCAATGCATGTTCCACCTAATGGAATGGGTCATGTTGGAAGGCCTATACAGCTCCAGTCGGTCATCACATCTTCAGAACTTCCCTCTTTTCCTCCATTATGATCACTGGTCCTTCTTACGACTTTCTTATAGTTGCTTGTGCCTACCATCCCAGGCTCAGGCAGAGCGGGAGTTCACAATGTCACATGGGGGTGGGGAGCCTGGGTCTTATTCATTTTGGCAGTCCCTGGCCCACTATTCTTCATTTCAGTCAAGAAAAACATTATCAGGTTTTCTGCCGTTGATGGTCAAGAATCTGCTTCCAACATCAAAATCCGGAATGGCGAGCTCACACATTAAATTATAGCCTATTCTTCCCGGCATCCTCTGGTACATTGTCCTCATTTGATAGGATATGATATGAAGATCTAGGATCTTTGACCCATTAAATGTATACTCTCCCGAACCAGTCAGTAAAAGAAGATTGACTACATGCGCATAATAGAAAACACACATACGGGGCTGGGCTGTGAGTGCAGGTGTCCTTGGTATTGCAATGTGCAGTATAGACACACAGGACCGGATCTGGACCTGCATACGAGCTACGCTGTTTTTTAAGAGTTACCGACAGCATGGAGATTAGTCAGGCACCATTGAGGTATTTAAAACATTTTAATCTGTAGCTGATGTAAATATGGATTCAGTCTACTATATCGCCAACATACCATATTCTCCAAAGTCATGAAGGCTTAGATCAGTCCAAGTTGCGGTCAGTCGGCCCACATGAGGGTAGACGTTACAGATGTGTGTGCCCAGAAGTGAGGATATTGCAGGCCTACAACTGTGGATCTCCAAGTGCCCCAGAGTCAGATCTGTAAATGTGGTGAAGATCTGGAAAGCTGGATCTAACAGCTTTGTATTATAGCCTACTTGTTTCATGGCGTGATGAAATCATTCTTTAGAAAGAAAGTAAACCCATATAACATTCGTAATGTGAATCCGCTGTAACTTTCTCCATTACCATTTGAAACAAGTAGATTATCTCCAGGATTTCTTTGTTATATCTTCCGTCAGGCTCTGAATAGATTGCTTGTAATTACTTGGTATGGGTGTGAATCAATCTCGTTCATTACTGTGTATTTATTGGCTATATTACCTATTATGACTCAATCTTTCTCTCTACTGTTCTACATTTGTTTTATTTTACTTCTGTTTTAACTCATCATGATGAGAACTGAATATTGTAGAACTATCATTCTTGCACTCAGCTATTACTTACTTATCCAAACTGCAGGTTTATCCAGCACAATGCATTATACAAAATATTATATATTATGCCTGAACTAGAATGGGATGTGTGCCCGATAAGAGTGTCTGTGTCTTCCGACACTGCATGTCTAACAATCCTGGCATTTGGATGGATGGTCAGTTGGAGGGAAGGTCAATGTGGAGTAAAGCGATGTACTTCCTCTGCATACGGGAATGAAAGTTGTATTGTATGGCAGTCACAAGGATGCAGTGTGTATTGCATAGCCATGTCTAGGATGCAGTTTCTATTGTATGGGAATGGAGCAGCCTACCACTGAAAGGTAGAAGAGATGGGACACCCAAACACCATACCTGCTGAGAATTAGAAGACATGGAACACCCTAGCACCTTACCTGCCTGACAGTTAGAAGAGATGGAACATCATAGCACCATACCAACTGAGAGGTAGCAGAGATGGAACACCCTAGCACCATACCTGGCTGAGAGTTAGAAGAGATGGAACACCCTAGCAGCATACCTAGGGGGTATTAGGGCTCTGGGTTGTGTGTGCAATGAGAGGAGGTGTGTATGGGGAGCTGCCCACCCTCTCCTAAGGCATCTCGTTCGCCTGGAGGGTAATAGTAATACTGTTGAGTTAAGGAGAAGGGTTATGGGTGCTGCACCTATTGATTATGTGATATTCTCAATGATGGTGGTGGTCTGGGGAATGCTTGATGTTATTGTTTGCAATATTTTGGCAATGATGTGTAGGTATTTTGTATGGAGTTGGATTATAAGTAGTCTGAATAGTAAGTCTAAATGAAATAAAATAAATGAATCAATAAGACTGATATTGTCCGCTGGTTGAAGTGCCGATTGTCCTCAGTTAGGGGGTGTGTGGATGAATGTTGGAGATAGGGGAGAGAGAGGGAGACAAGAAGCCACAATAGTGAGGTACCCTTTGTGCACGTTGGTGGGTGTCTGTAAGTTGGTACTCACACTTGGTGAGTCTTGCCCATCAACAGATCTCCCGTTATCTCTTGTCGGTTGCTTCCGGATGTCAGCCTCTGTCATGAGGGTTGTTGCTTCCTTGGTTCAAGTAATGTGTGTGGTGAAGGCAGGAAATAGGGGTAGGATAACAAGAGGGAGAGCAAGTGGTGTAGTACCTTCTGGTGAGAGTATAATTTTAAAGTGGCGGCACTCACACTTTATTTCTTTTGCTCTCAAGCATGGAATGTTTCTCCAGTGTGTCCTAGGTTTGGTCAGGCATCCTCCTCCGGGTTGTCACAGGGCTGGTGGGCTCTGCGTCCTCGGCGGTGGTCTGTTGGTGCGTCGTCCTCCTGAGCCTTAGGTCCTACATTTTACTTGGTGTGTCTTGACGGGCAAGACACACCAAGTAGAACGTAGGACCTAAGGCTCAGGAGGACAATGCACCAACGGACCACCGCCGAGGACGCAGAGCCCAACAGCCCTGTGACAGCTAGAAGAGATGGAACACCATAGCACCATACCTGCTGAGAATTAGAAGACATGGAACACCATAGCACCATACCTGCTGAGAGATAGTAATATATACAACAAGATAATTCTGTTCTTGTCAAGATTTTTTTTTGACTTGAAAGAATTGGTGGTGATTGTTTTATCTTATTTCACCGGAGGGGTTAGGGCAGTGAGTAGGTGAAAGCTGTAAATGGATATTGATGTTGCTCAGAGCAGAATGTTTGAGAAATAGTGACAAGTATATTGCTGAAGAGAAGGACACGCAAAGGTCATAAGGAGATATGTACAGTGAAGGCTCACAATGCCCTCTGTATTATGCCATTCATCATATCAAAATACACAGGGGCACCCTGAGGGACCCGTTACACAGAACTTCCCCACTTACTGGGGCATATTGCAGAGCGGCACTGCTGGTAAACGTATTGTGACACCTTTGTAATAGGTTAGGACTGAATGACTCCTTAATACTGTTTCGAAGGTTATAATCCTGTATTATTGGTTGCCTCAGCCTTACTATCAGGCTTCACGACCACCTATGCTCACAATAATGACCACCTATCACACCGCCCCCAGTTCTCCTATTCCTCCTCTGTATGCCTCCAGGGCTTCTATATTTTTACCCCTGTATGTCCCCAGTGCACTTATTCCATTCACTCAGTTGCATTCAAAGAGTAGAGAAAAAAATTAATTTAATCAACGTTGCTCAAACCAAATATTTGTTCTGTTATAGTGACAACTTGACTCTCACTCTCAATTCTCATTTCCAGAACAAGTGACCATGACGTTCATGAATTCGATGAGCTAAATGAACTAGATGAACTAAATGAACCAGATGAACTAAATGAACTATATTAGCTAGATGAACTAGATAAAATGAATTAATCTCTTTAATAAACTACAATTCCCATCGCTAGTGCATGTTTGTGCGTGGTGTAATTGCTATATTGTGTGTAGCATATATGTTATAGTGTGTGTGTCTGTGTGTAGCATATATGTTATATTGTGTGTGTGTGTGTGTGTGTGTGTGTGTGTGTATATAGCATATATGTTATATGGTGTGTGTAGCATATATGTATATTGTGTCTGTGTGTAGCAAATAGGGTAT
>JABWIB010011040.1:0-10456 GCA_016617825.1 Platyplectrum ornatum | reverse complement strand
TATATATATATATATATATATATATATATATGTGTGTGTGGTCGAAGTGGAAATTTATAAGTGGTGGTATTTATATGTGGTGGGCCGTAAGTGGTGCCTTGAAAAAATATGGAGACCCTAAGGGTGCCTCGACCTGAGAAAGTTTGGGAACCACTGGTATAAGGTAAAAATAGAAAGTATAAATATTTTTCTGTTAGTTATCTCTTCTCACTATATAAAGTCCTAATATATGTCTTTATTGAGAGTACTTAATTATGCCCTGTAGACTCCATCTCATAGGAAGCACTGTTCCAGGAGATTACAGAATAAGGGAAAATAAAATAGAATCAATCTTTTCCTGTTATGTACATGAAACAATTCTACTATAGAGGCTGAGCACTTGTACTCTTGTCTCTTACANACAAGAGCAGTCAATTGTAAAAGCCTTGTCCAAAAAAGCGTACTGTACTGGCAGACATTGTGTGATAAATCAACTACACCAATACACTGAAAAAATNTTTAAATCACATGCATTTGGAAAAGAGAAATAAAAACCATAATAAGGGTTNAAATGTAACAAGCTAGCTGCCCCAAAAAAATGTGCCTCGCTGTAAGAGCAGTAGGGGTTACAGGGAGAAGGAGCTATGACTAAACAATTAACTTGACTGTTTAAGTGCCCACTCCTAGTCATCCCATTGTATTAGGATCAGGGCTCGAAGTGGGGGTGTATATGGGGGTATGCCATACCGGCACTTCTCCCACTGATGTAATGGAAATATCTAAAATCTCCATTGACTTCCATTATTTCCTATGTTTCCATACCACCACTTCTGAATGTCCATACCCCCACACTAAAATTTCCACTTCGACCACTGATTAGGATCACCAGGCCATTCCAATCATACCTTACCAAGTGGGTAAAAAATGTTCATTTATGTAATGAAGTTACATTTCTGCACTAAAACAGTTTGTTAGAAGCTTTACAGAATGCAAAATAACTCCTACCCCATCTCCTCCATCCTCTCCAATCACACACATAATACATAAAAAAGCGTGTCACGTAACAGCTTATAGCTCACTTTTAACATAGTATGATAAATGTAATAACCAGATAAATGTCTGAATTTCTAGAGATGACAATTATTTAGAGAACATCTGCCATTTCACACTCCAGTGCACAGTGTACCACAGACGATAGCAAGGATTATCTGATAGACACCTGTGCAATCAATAGCTAAGCAGGTGCACTACACACAGCGTTTCACAAACTAAAACTGCAGCAAAATAGCAAAAAATTTATATAAGATTCAAAAATAACATTTTAATCTGATCAATTGAACAAACATTACATACCTAAAATATAATTTTAATATATAAGAAAACTTTCTATGTGCTAACACCAGAAAACATTCCAAGTAGTACTCAAATAAAATAAAGCACAATGTTCATGTTGGTCGATATTGCACAGCACAGTGGGGCTGAATCAGAGTTAGGAGCAACAGCATAATAAGAACGACTTTAGCAGTTTATTTTATACAAAATTGTAGCTTATACCCCATTCACACTGACTACCCTGATCATTCAGTTTTTTACTACCAGGGTAGAACTACCTGGTCATTAACCCCTTTCACACTGCTGAATTACCCTGGTAATTGACAAACTACCCTGGTCAACACCGTTCACACTGAACCAGGGTAATTAGGTGAAACATGAGTTTCATCCTCATCATACAGCCGTGATTGCTGTAAAAAGTGTTGTTTACAAAAAATAAATAAAAAAATAGAAATATTAAAAGCATTAAAGCAAAAAATTTATTAAAAATAATANAGAACTAAATAATAAAAAAATGAATAAAATGAAAAATGTAAATTAATTAAAAAATNNAAAAAAAATTATGTATTAAGCATGTATTTGCAAATGTGTGTGCCTTTTTAATTTAAATATAAAATAACATAGTTAGTTACTGGCTAATGGCAAGAGTGCTGGGGACATACTCAAAGACTAGAAAACTTTCTTATAGCCTAGAACCAGGTAGGTAACCCCATAGCCCTGTTCCCCAAAGCCACTGAAACAGCTATAAGAGAAACTGCAGGTGTGACCAAATAAAACCTGGGTTTTCTGGTCTGCCCTAGAACACCAGAAAATCAGGTTTTAAGGAAAAGTTGTACGGACACTTCAACAAATGATTCATGAGATTCTGAGCTTGTGGTCCAAATTTCTGGTTATAATGGCCATCTGGCCCACAGAAAACGTCAACAGCCTGAGCATCCCAACAACATGTTTCTACAGGTTTCTGATAAGAACATATTATCATATATATTTATTCACAGCAAGAACACCTGAATCTCTGGCCTCTAGAGTGCCTGAGGATTTGCAGAGGCACACAGCACCTTCCGTTCACACTGCACAGTGTTGACCCAGGGTTTCCCGGATCTCAGATAGTGACAGCAATTTTTGAAATAATTTACTTATTTAGAAGAAATTTCAGTGTGTTTATTACAACCATTTATCAATGGCTGATGGAAAACATCACACAAAAGACAGGGAATAGCTATTTTTGTTTACTAAAGATGTATTTATGCTATTACATGCTATTATTCCATTTATTTTGTGTGGAACTAAATAGTCCACTTTTAATAGATGACAAAATTCAACAACTACAAAGATTTCTATACTCCGCTTCTCAGCTTTAATAATTTTTGTGTTGAAAGAGAAACACTATTTAGATAATAATCTGCCATACAAACTGTTCTTACAATGGCCAACATCTCTTAGGGAAATTGTTTATGACTAAAACAGAATAGACAGTGAATTGCTAAATAAATAATTAAATAACATATCACAAATCATTTTCCAAAATGGTTCTGTAATAACAAGGAAACTAGAAAGTCTGTCAACATGAACAAAAAGAAAAGGGAAAAAAAAATCCTATTTTGTAATATAATTGACGATTCAAAGTCTCGGTTCTTATTCTTTGTGATACAATTAAAGTTTCCAAACTTTTTTTTTGCCTTCATCCCTCACCAAAGCTACTGATCTGTGAAATTAGAAATATTAAAAACGGATTTGTCTGACAAGAGCAGACTGCTAATAAAATCAATTCCCGTGTAAGAAGGGTTCTAACTACATTGCACAAAACTTGGTAGTTTTATGGTTGAATGAAATTGTTGTTTGAAAATACAAGTGAGAGGTTATTCAGTCAAGGTATACATGACATATGAAAATGTGATATTCTGCAGAAGCAATTTATATGATGAATCTCTTCAGGCAGACTAGGGAGTCAGTGCTAATCCTAGTAATTTTAGGTAAGTGTTTGTCCCACTTAATAGCTACATGTGTAAGCAGGGATATGTGTATGTCATATACCAGCAAAATGTTATATATGTCATTGAAATCCTTTTTTATTGAATTAAATGTGAGGCCTGTGCAACTGTCCTTTAATGCCCAGTCAGAATTACATCCATTAAAAGAAGTGTAGAACTTTTCCCCTGTGCATCGAAACATAATTTTACAAAGTTATACACNTACAAATATGCATTGATTATGTAATATGCTTTCAATTGCAGTTTGTTTAACGCACCATGAGTCCATACAGAAAAGGTTCAAAAAATAATTTTATGTTGGGTCCTGTGACCAATAAAGTCTAAAAGTGGCCATAATAAAGAATATTTTAAGTCAGTGATGCAAATATCGCTAACAATGTATGATTTCATTTGAGATTTGTATATGCCTGTAGGAGCTCTAAAATTCCCATGTAATCTATGGATACTACTATGGACTGTATAGAGGTGTCTGTTTCTGGATTGTAGTAACACATGTTGACCATTGATACTGGCTTATTAGATTAGATAAATCATTCAATCTCCCAAATTTTTACAATCTTTATACAGGAAAAATATAGTTTATACTGTTTAGAGTTCAACGCTCAATCATAAATGGTTTCACATTTCGTAAGTCAACATCTATTTGCACACGTACCTTTCTTGCTGCATTAATTTCAAAAAACGGCTTGTTCCGAACACTAAAGGGTTCAAGAGCTTTATCTATTTGGCCCGTCTTCATTTTTTCATGCCTTGGAACAATTATTTCTTTTTCAATGCAGGACAACCGGACATTAAAGTCACAATCCCCAACAGGTCGACCCTGTGAATAAAACACAAATAAACTCATAAGATCACAAGGCCTGTAGTATAAGCATAAAATATAAACATCCCAAAAATTTCAATAGTACATACTGTAGTGCATATTNTATTATTATTGTAATATAATACACAAGATTAACTATTAAAAGTGAGGGGATAGCTTTCATTTTACAGATTATTTCTTTTATAAATACTCACACCATACAAGGATCTCCATGAGGCAAAATCTGCACCCAGCTATGCTAATTTATTCATGGTGGCCTGGGAGGAGGAACAAGTTTGGAATGGACATTTGAAGCTTTGGATTAGGTACATCAATGATGTCCTGTTCATATTGGAAGGACCAAAACTATTCTGCACAAATTATGCGAGTTTTTAAATAACAACAAGAACATAAAATTGACTTTTGATATTAAATTGACAGGAATTTATTTTTTAGACCTCACAGTATTCATAGATAATATTAAAATAAAGCTCAAAACTACTCTAAACCAACTGATAGCAATTCATATATCAATATCCAAAGTTCCCACCACAGAAACTGGCTTAAAAACATACAAAAAGGTCAAATACAAANAGTAAAACGCAACTGCACAGAAACAGATTTCATAGACCAAGCCAATAAAATAAAAACCATTCATAGAGAAAGGATATATTAGGAACATAATAGACCCTGTCACGTCTGTCACATGTGCTCAGTGTGAACCTGCTTTCATCTGTGAAGAGCACAGGGCGCCAGTGGCGAATTTGCCAATCTTGGTGTTCACTGGCAATGGAAAACGTTGTACAAGGTGTTGGGCAGTGAGCAAAACGGCCACATGTGGAAGTCGTGCCCTCAGACCACCCTCATGGAGTNNNNTTNCNACGTCCTCCTCCATGTCTCCCCATGTACTGGCCTGTCTCCTGGTAGTNCTGCGGCTTTTTGGGAAATTGGAAAACAGATCTGTACAACATCATCTAGACACATCGGATTCCAATTTCCCAAAAAGCCACAAACTTATAAAAACTACCACATGAACTAAAGAGACTACAACTGCATATTAAGGACTTTCTTGAAAGATATTTAATGGACCTCTTAAGTTATTTTCCTGCCAAATATGTGTGGTATGTTAAACATTTGATGCTTTCTCGTATGTAGACANCACAACACTTTCACCTGTTTTCATATGTTATATCAATGTCTATGGGGATAGTGAACCCCATTGTATAGTGCAGTTGGTGAGCACTAGGTGTACCATTCAGCGCCCAATAATATTCACTTATCTTTTTGGTTCAGGCGTATTAAAAGGGGCTTAAGTTAATTTTAGTGGTTTACAACCATAACATTCACATGGCTTTTGGTGAGAACTTCAAAATTATATTTTCAATAATGGCTATTTTTACTGACCAATGTCTCTTACTGCTATTTAAGCTTACAGTTAGAACTATACATTTTGTACTCACAAAGGGGATCCATAGTCCGAGAGTAATGGCAAAATCAGAGGCAANCGGACACCTGGGAAAAACCAAGCATGGGGGGGGGGGCTTGGAGCATGAACTGGGAAAACCGAATCAGAGTTTTATATTTATATTTTATATTTATGTGTATATTAGAGTTCTTTGAGTAATAAGCAAAGTGTTTTCCATGCATGCAATAGAATTAAACATTATATACATCCCTCACATTGCAACATAGTTTTGCTAAGGGCTACACTTTCTTGGGGATCAGCCACAAGGTAGTGTAGATATCCTTATCAATCCACAGGGCAAGTAAAGGAATAAATTTAGCACTTATAAGAACCAGAGAGCACTGCAAACACTCCAATCCAGTGCTCGAAGAGGGGATGTGCCATACAGTCNCCAATGCCACTGACTGAATTGGAAAACTATAAATCCCCATTAACTTCTACTTTTTTCTATGTTTACATGTCATCACTTCTAAATATCCATTTCGACAACGGCTCCCATGCTACCAGTGGCCTCAATATATTCACAGTACAAAGGACTACTGGGTCTAAATTTATTAAACAGGGTGATTGAAAGCGAGGATGTTGCCATAGCAACCAATCCGATCCNAGCTTACATTGTCCTGTAGGTAAAATGAAAATGAGAGTTTGAATGTGATTGGTTGCTATGGGTAACACCCCCACTTTTCAGTCTCCCTGCTTAGTAAATGTAGGACCTGGAGTTAAGCTGAGAATACAAAGTGTTTTTTTTTTTCTGCTAATAATTATGCAGCGTACACAATCAAACAACAGTTTCAGCAGATACCAGTGTGTACTGTCCAGCACTGGTGCAGAATCTCTGAAATAGGAGTGATTGGATTTTTGGGAGATGCANATTTTCAAGATCAAAACCATGACCACTTACAGTAACAATGCTGGGTTGTTACAAAAACAGTCAGTGTGTATTCCGTTTTAGACACAAGCGCTCGGATGTTGTGCTGGAATGGGGCAAGATGGTGTGGCCCATGATAGAAGAAAAAGAACAAGGGACCATAATGCAAACAAGTGGATTCAATATGCACATTATTTATAACCATGCTTGGTTAGTGTTATGTTTTCATGCNCATATCACTGTTACATAAAACTGTATTAAATTTCATACTTGCAAGTATGAAAATCCCCAAACATCATTATGGATGTGATGCAAAGAAAAGGGGGTCAAATCTCATAAACCAGGCAAACTCATTGGGAGCATTTACTAAAGCAACTGGATGCTAGTCATATGGATATAAAATAAACAAACTACTTCANAATACAAATGTGTTCTGCTGCTGCTGAGATCTTAAAATGATTTGCTGAATGCTAAAACGCCCCTTACAAGATATGCATGGCCAACTGGAAAGCTTGATTTACTGACCCATAAGAGAACATATGTCAGTACTGTCTTTTAGCAACTTTAATGATACTGAACAAGAGCAGGCTGAATTATTATTAGCAACACTAACATTATTACTGACGATACAGAGAACACAGCTGACATCTGCATTTCCAAATGGAAATGTCATCATAATTTTTACTTTATAGTCAGGGGAATAAACATTTCAGTTGCAAATACACAGCATACACAAACAGCAACATTTTAGTTACAGAAACATATATTCTCCATGCTATTTGTAAACTGTAATATACATTTCTGCATTCTAAATTATTAACATTTTTTTTGCAACATTTAACAGTCCCTCTTTTGAACCCGTAATCCCTTATTTTATTAACCAGTGCTCGAAGTGGGCNGGTATACAATGGTATGNACTGCATACAATGGGATGGTATATCGGCACCTTTCCCCTGCTAAGATCCGCACCCCTGTTTAATCCCAGTATGAAAACTAAGCACAAATATACACAAATCAGTAAAATAAATTCAATTATTACTCAATGTGTTTTTAAATGTTATTATGAAGTTTAAAACTTGTGCTTTGTTCTCAGAAGTCTCAAACACATAAAGTGACCGATAACAGTATATAAAAAAAAAAAGCTGGGGTATGAGGGAGAGTGGACAAGGGAAAATAATAAATAGGTCAATACTTCAAAAACTGAGACTTCAACAATTCATGAGATTGTGTTTCAGGAATATCCAAAGGGGCATAGCAAACACTACCCTTGCACAACCCACACTCCTGCTGCACTGCACATAGTAGTCCCAATTTGGAGAAATATTACGTGTATTAAATGCATTGAATTTTATGTACACGCATTCTACCCATGTGTTTTAGTCACCGATTTGAAGCACAATGCTGATAAATTTGAACCAACGGTACATCAGAGTTCCCATACTTTAACGTTGGTTAAGGCTTAATACAAACTTATTAAAAATAATAGACTAACATAACAATTGGGTCTTGATGAAATTATTTAAAGGAATACTTGGTATCAATGAGAAGAAATATGCCTGTACATTATGTACTATGATTTTGAAAAAAGAACACCAATTTAAATCATTAGCTGGATTGATCCAGAGCCTTCTGGAACAACCTAATCAGGAGGCACTAAAGATTAGGAAATATAATAAAGGCACTATTATATTATATACACTAAAATTTTACTTATATACCATGGGATAATTTTTTCAAATATCTGCATGTGTTATATTAAAATATATCTGGATAAAACAGAATATTTTCAGTACATCTAGAATTAGTTAGTGCGGCTTCTTGAATATCTTGATATATCATTTGTACTGGTAGGGTGCACTGCAGAAAGAAGTATACAGCTTACAGTTACNAAACGCTGTACAGCAACAGGTTAACATCCATAGTGAAATAATTTTCTTCCTGAATGCACAATGGAATAATTCTCTGTACTTTCATCTCCATGACTTCAGACAATATTATGGATTTGTAGTTTCATAAAAAAAGGCAGAAAGACTAAACGGAGAGTCTCAATTACATTTCGGAGAATCAGACAATTGGAGTTCAATAACTCAGATTTTTATAATACCATATTTTATTATTTTATTTTCTATGTGAAATTGTATGAATCATCTTTATGTATCTGCCTCATTTCTAAAGAGAAAGTTCATCCTACAGCAATATACATTAATCCTTAAACTTATCTATATAATAAACCTCTTAAGAGTGAAATACATTTCACAAAACCACTGTGCAACACGGATTAGACCAAGCCCATATCTTCACCTCTAAACCGTAAGAGATCATTTCATAAATTGTTTTTAAGATTTCTTATTTACTATATGGATAATGTATATATGTGGTGTGTTCATTTAAACTTCTCCCAACACAAACAGAATTTATTTTCTATGGTATGGAAGAGACTGCTACAAAGTTACATTGGTGATTGGTTACACAAGATTATTTGTCAATGATGTAAATATCTTTAAGTGGGAATGTGCGTCCTGACATTTTGCCTTATAGCTCAGACACAATAAGTCGAAGGATTGGATTCAGAGATCCGTAAGTCTCCTAAAATGTAACATTGGCACATGCATTGCCATTCCCAATTCAGTATAGAGCCACCTTGTGAACAAGTATGCAGTTGTAGCATATAACTGCAGCAAAGGTTTCTGGGATTGTTTGTANAAGATTAACAAGGCAGTNTTTACAGGGACATCATGCAGCTGGAGATCATAATCAGAAATCAAAGTAGANGATTATCTGAAAATGGTCATTGTTTTCTCTCATAGCATAACCTATCATCATTCAATGTTATTACATACAGTATAGTGTTCTGACAGCAATAACTGAGCATTCTGGCNCTGCTTTGACAGAAACTGCTTTGCTTAAAAGAGCTTGTGTACAAGGAACAAAGACTGTAGTTAGCAAGCTATACACCTCACCCCATGCAAAACCTCTAGGAAAAAAGGACAAACAGGAATACTTACATTAAATTTGATGATGTCGTATATCAAATATCGAGGCACCACTTGCCCNTTCACTTTGTCAATGATCATTTCCTTAAGAGATGGAAAAAAAAAAATACTGAGCGTNTCACTTATGTTTTCAGGGAAGGTGAATTTATCTTATACTTGTTAGGACTGTTTTATTGTCTACATATGCTCTGCATAAAGAAATGGACAATTCCCCATCTCTTCCTCTTTCCCTAAGAGCTCTGGGATGTGACTGTAGAAAATTTGAAATTTGTTAAAATGCTCTGCTGGTACCAATGCTTTAACAGAACTTAAAATATATGCTACAGTTACTCAGTGCCTCATAATAGGTCTTGCCTGTAATTAGATGCTACTATGAGCGAGATCAAAGGTGTGAGATCACAAAGGTGTGCTCAAACTCACTCTAAACCAAACTTGTTTCAATAAGAAACAACAGTTCTTTTCTCGCTTTAAAAATCCCTTGTGCATTATTTCAATAACGCTGCAAAATAGGACTACCACAGTCATCCCACTATAAAAGTATGGNGCTCCATGTTAGAATATACTATTTGACTAAAAATCAAGATACATTACATTAAGAAACACAGCAAAACCACAGATCAGTACAAGTCCCTTTAAACAATGAGGTTCTAGAGACATGACTTGACTGTGACAAACCATCTTTTTCCATCCACATAAATCAGGAGATCTCACCACCACTACCCCCACCCCCCTAGATCCCATGTCTGTTTCCTTCTCTATAACCCCAGAATGTAAAAGATTAGCAATTAAATGCTTTTCTTTTTTTTATTACCAGTTCATTATATGCATGTAATACCATAAATCATTTGTTTAAAATGCAAAGTAAATAAATAAAACAATGACTGGTTTTACACAGTTAAGCTGGCCACACACGGGCCGAATTTCGTTCCGAGCTCACGATATTCGGCCCGTGTATGGCCACGACCGAAAGTTCCCAACGGCGACTAAACGCCGGGAGAAGGTGCTGGGCACCGCTGCGGTGCCCAG
>JABWIB010011039.1:5189-16609 GCA_016617825.1 Platyplectrum ornatum | reverse complement strand
TCCCTGCCTTTGCCAGGGGGGTTCAGAGTTCTCATGCTGGGGTCGTGGCCCTGGTTTCCCTTTGGCTTTTCAAATAACTGAAGGGCAGGGGATTGCAGGGGAGGAGGAGCCTGCTCTGACTCACATTAAAAGTTAACTCTTAAGTGCCCATACTCCTAGCTGGCCCTACAATCCCCAAAGGTAGTGTCCCCCAGATGGACTCAGAGAAAAAGATTTATCGGTAAGTACCAAAATCCTCTTTTCAGGACAAAAAAAATACCATAGGGCCCTGATGGCTAACCTGTGACACTCCAGATGCTGTCAAACTACAAGTCCCATCATGCTTTGCCAGGAGTTTGGAATGCTGAGCCTTTAGCACGAGCTGGCAAAGCATGATGGGAGTTCGACAACATCTGGAGTGTCACAGGTTAGCCATCAGGGCCATAGGGCTTATTTTCAGGGTGGGGCTTATTTTGACCTTGTGCTGCTGACATTGACACCTCATTGTTCCCCCACACCTCATTTTGATTTAGATAGGGCTTCATTTCGGGGGAGGGCTTACTTTAGACAGTTTACTGTAAAATAGGATACAGCTTATTATCAGGATAGGTCTTATTATAGGGGAAACACGGTAGACAGATGAAACTTATATTACCTGATATTTTAAAGTTCACAAAATATATTTAAAACATACAGTAGTAATGTTAAAACAATCTTTTGCTTCTCTATAGTATGTTTTACATTATTTCCCTTTGTTTTTGTTTTTTAAAGGTTTAAATTTGCAGAGTCAGTTTAACCTGGAGAATGTGACAGTGTTTAATGTTAATGAGCAAGAAAGCACTCTGGGACAAAAAGTAAGCTGCTAGTCATTGATATTATTTTCCCTGGACTCTAATACTGTTTTAGTTCTGCCACTCAATGTAAACTACAATATTGGATTTTATTTGCAGCAGGTGGAGGATAGGGAAGATGGAATGGAAATTGAGGAAGGAGAAATGGGAGATGATGAAGCACCTAATAATAGTTCGTAAGTATTGTGTGTCTCATTGAACAAATTAAATTTAAAGGAGTAGTCCAATGGTTCTCTTGTCTGTCTATACTTGATTGATAGTGTATTAAACAGTTACAGTTCTGGCTTCACAAGTGTCACAGTACTGATTTTATCCCTTTTTATTCGTAGTTCAATACCCATAGATTACAACCTGTATAGAAAATTCTGGGCTTTACAAGACTACTTTAGAAATCCTGTGCAGTGCTATGACAAAAATTACTGGAAAACTTTCCTGAAGGTAAACATACGTATGTAGTAAACAAATTTATGATGGCTATTTTTTTTCTTTTTATTACTGAAGAAACCCAGTAATGAAGTGAAATAAGACATTTTAGGCATCCAGTCTGTTGTATTGCATGTTTTATTATTACACACTCAACATATTTTTAAAAAGTTTGAACATAACTAATTCGAATTTCAACTATATATTTTTCTATTTACCAAAATGAACAATGTTTTCCAATCTCCCTTGGTTGGTTCCTTTTATACAGTTGGATAGCCACCGATTGCATGTTGAATCACTTAAGATGAGAAGTCAGTAATTTGCATCATAGGCACACTTCTACTGTTTTTACATTTTGTAGTACTCTGAAGAAGTTCTGACAGTATTTAAGAGTTACAAGCTGGATGATACTCAGGCATCACGAAAAAAAATTGAGGAGCCTAAATCTGGAGCTGAACATGTTTACTTTGCAAAGTTCCTGACAAGTGAGAAGGTAATGTTTAATGACATTTCCACACTTTAAAGTTGGGGTTTTAATTTATCTTGAACACTTTATTCATACTTTATATACCTTACTCACACTGCAATGCTTCTCACTGTTATTCTTTTACATCAGGCTATATTTTGTTTATACCTTCTTTTGCTTTTCAGTTAATGGATTTACAGTTGAGTGACAGTAACTTTCGTCGGCACATTTTGGTTCAGTATCTCATATTGTTCCAGTACTTAAAAGGCCAAGTGAAGTTTAAAAGGTAACTTGTATCTCTAATTTATAGATGTGTGTGTCCTTTTTGTCTGGAGACTGTCTGTGTAGAATTTGGTCGCCTTTGCACCATGTTTTGTAGGATTTGCAATATTTAACAAGGAAGGATAATGAACACATTTCCTAAACCTTGAAGTACTGTGATGTTTTATTTGTGTTCTGACCCTTGGAGTATCTGGAAAACAAAGTATTACAGCCTATATCAAAACCTGGACTCATTGGGCTACACAGAGTACTTCATGTTCTTAATTTGGATAACTGAACAAAGGACCTGCAGGAATGGGAAGATTCCCATATGTATAAGGGAGGAATGGAGGAATCCACCAGGTTCCCCCTCTTCCCCCCCCCCCCCTAACTGAACTGAAGCAGGCCCTTATTGTACTATTTACATCCCACCCTAATGACACATGCTCACTCTATTTTGCTTGTTTTCTACTCTTCTACACTTCTGCTGATTCACATCAGGTATCAAAGTGGTATAGTTAGAGTTGTATCTGAAATGATTCTACCATCCAACATATAAAACCACATAAAAATAGCCGCTTCTTTGCGAAAGGTGTGGTGAATGTTAAGGATGTCAGAAGAATGTATCGTGACACTGCATTGTAACGTGTAGAGACCCCATTGCTTTTACCCACTGGTACAGTTGCTACAGTAACCAGGGCAGTACAGATGCCTTGGTTCTAGCTGGTGTCTAAATGAAATAAATTACGTTCTCACTGCAAAACAGTATGGACTGTATAAAATATGCTCAATTGTGTATATGGTTGTTTTGTTTGTAGCTCAAATTATGTCCTGTTAGATGACCAGTCATTCTGGATTGAGGATACCACCAAACTTGTTCATCAGGTTAGTATGGACACAAAATATTAATATTGTTTTCTTGTATTTATTTATGAGCCATTTCAGAGCCTTTTTGTTTTGCTTTTTGTAGTTACTTTGTGAAACACCTCCCAGCGGAGACAAGTTTTCAAAAATGGTGGAGGTAAGTTTACATGGCAAATTACTAGTGCAAATAGACAATCCTTGTCATTGGCTTTATCTTTTCTGATATGATTTTCAGCACATACTTAACACAGAAGAAAATTGGAATTCATGGAAAAATGAAGGCTGTCCCAGTTTTGTGAAAGAGAGGTAAACACTGTTGTTCCACATGTTGTAGGGTGCATGAATTATGTTTCTAATTTATTATTCAGCGTTCTTATAGAATAATCACTGCAAACAAAAAAAAAACCGTCTACGGTATAAATTTACTAAGCGGTGAGATTGCTTTCACATTTTCCAGTGTGTAAAATGAAACGGAGAGCTTGACTTTGGTTGCTATGGGCAACATCCCCACTTTCCAATCTCACTGCTTAGTAAATATAACCCTAAGTCTTGCAGAAAAGAATCTTTACTAGTGTACTTATATTTTTGGTTTCCAATTAGACATCCTGACAGTAAACCATTGAAAGCAGCCAGGAAACGTCAAGCCCCTGAGGACTTTCTAGGCAAAGGTTCAAACAAAAAGATCTTAATGGGAAAGTAAGAATTCCTTTTTTTTTTTTTGTGCAGCACTCTATTTGCTCACATGATGCCTGTTTGCTTTAATGTTGGCATTGATAATCTGTCTTTACACTTTACATTGGCTTGCTAACTCCTCTCCTCACCTTTTTAAAACTAAAATAAAAATTTAGCAACATGGATATTTTTCTCCATTTAAAACTTGATTCTTTTATTTTTAGTGAAGAGTTAACACGGCTATGGAATCTATGTCCAGATAATATAGAAGCATGCAAGTCGGAGACCAGGTGAATTAAACTGTCTTTATTATCTTCATTATCCTTATTGCAAGATCGCAGCATGTCAGTTGTGGTTTCTCCTTGCAGGAGGAGTTATGTTTGTGTGTGGGTAATGATTGTTTCATTAGATTCAAATATCAGGAATAATTTGGAGGATTATTCAGCAGATGTAGAGAAGTCAAAAATCTCAATGGAAAAATGGGTTCCTTCTCTGATACATTTTTTCATATTGTCTTCATGTTGCAGAGAGTTCATGCCAACATTGGAACAGTTCTTTGAAGAAGCAATTGAACAAGCAGACCCTGAAAACATGGTTGAGAAGGAATACAAGTATGTTATATTATTGTGGCCATCTTCTTCTATATCATATATGTGAAAAAAAATCTATGGATGTGAGATAAAATCAGAGATGTAGATTCATGCAATGTTCTTTTTTCAGAGGCACATGTTTCAGGATAGATTATGCACCTTAGGGGTATATTTACTAAGCAGTGACATTGAAAAATGGGGATGTTGCCCATGGCAACTAATCAGATTCAAGTTTACATTCTCCAGAGTGTAAAATGAAACAGAGCTTGAATCTGATTGGTTGGTATATGCAACTTTCTCACTGCAATCTCACCGCTTAGTAAATATGCTCCATAGTGTGCTATTATCTTAATAATTAGACTTGGATACTTGTTTTTCAGTAAATGCATTTTTTTTTTACTTTTGAGTAATAATTTATTGATGAAATGTTATCTTTAGAGTGGTGAACAACTCTAATTATGGCTGGAGAGCACTGAGATTATTGGCTCGTAGAAGTCCCCACTTTTTCCAACCAACAAACCAACAGTTTAAAAGTTTACCTGAATATCTAGAGAACATGGTCATCAAGTTAGCAAAGGAATTACCGGTAAGTAGGCTCTACCCTACATTGCTCATTGCATATTGCTATAGTTTGCAAGCCTCACACCATTGAGTGGTTTGTGCAAATGTATTTATTAGCATTATGATAAATATTCAGAAGTCCTTTGGATCCTTGAGTACTATTACCAAGAAAAGCAAAAGCTCCGTCTAGAAAACACTGCACTAATAAATAGTGAAGTTGATAAGGCACTGGGTAAATTCTTTAATATATGATATTCATAGCAGAACATATGTGTTTGTGTGGAATATCTTTGGTTTATGGCAAATGTGTAGAAATGAATACTACATGGTACATAGTACCAATGGTTCCTGACACGCCCCTTATCTGAATCTGAACACCTTTTCAAATGTACAAATTTTTTCCTTTTTGTCTTTTATTTAAACATGTGTTTTGTTAATAAAAAAGTTTGCACCTTCATAATAACTATCTGTTTATTTTTAGCCTCCATCAGAAGAAATAAAAACAGGCGAAGACGAGGTGGAAGCGGATGATGAAGATAATGAATCTTTATTAAAGGAAAATAATGAAAGTAAGGATTGTTACACTTCTTGTTTTATTTTTCTGTTGAATATTTTTATTGGACAAATCACTGAGTTAAACAAAGTACAGTATACAAACATCACAGTAAATCAACAAACAGTTATACACTTCTTGTTTTATTTTGACATTCTTGTTTTGCCAGTTAATAGTTTTTGCCTTCTGTAGCCATAAGTGGGTTTTATTTTATATGTACCAAAATGAAATGCTAAATGAAAGTAGGGTCAGATCAGCCAATACGTTAAAAGGAGTGTAGTGTTTAAGGTGTGAACCTAATGCAAAACTGTCCTAGCTAAGGCCAAAACGCAGCTCTGGCTGCTGTGAGATTAAAGCCCTTAGAGGTGACTGCTAGATTTAGGCTTTTGTTTGCCGACACTGTGTTGGTGAAGAACAGCGTCAGTCTGCCAGTCACAATTTGCTTCAGCAGGAGGAAATGATCAGTCAATCACCTGTCCATTTTCACAGACTGTCAGTAAGTAAGTGTTCTTGGTTATAGTTATTATGGGAAACAGGAGGCATGAAGGAATCATAGGAAGGCTGTTTTCTGTAACCAGACCCCATGGTAAACTGTAATCTTGTATTAAAGGTTTTGTATAATAACCAAATCTGTTATCCAGTAGAATATGAAGCATGCAGTATTTGCAGATAGTGGTTTTTTTTTTTTCATTATATTTTACAAGTCTTACCCAGTTTTTACTTTGTCTTACTTTACTTACTATTGTATAGCACACAGTTATCAAAATTTTATATACATTTGACATAATCAATTGGTTCATTTTGGGATTTTTATTTTGTTAATTGTTACACATGATTTCTTAACTATATACTTTGAAATGTATTCCAGGTCCAGAAGTCTCACAACAGAAGTCAGTCACTGGTGAGCTGATCGACTCACTTGCCAACAAGCTGGGAGAACATTGGAAGACGCTGGCCCCTCATTTAGAGATAAACGAGTCCAATATTAAAGCTATTGAATCAGACAGTGAAGATGTAAAGATGAGGGCAAAACTTCTGCTTGTTGCTTGGCAAGATCGTGAGGGAGCTCATGCTACAGCTGAGAATCTGATAACCGCTTTGAATCAGGCTCAGCTAAGTGAGCTAGCTGAAAATCTAAGCAACGACTCTGAGAACGGAACATAAACCGCCTGGTGTAAATGTCTTTTGATGTACAATCTGTTTTCTTGCTTTAGATAGTAAAGGCAATTTTGTAGGATGAATTTTTATAATGAGAATACCATTCATGGTTGAAGACTGACATAATAAAGGGTCTTTCCACATTTGTTGCTAAATTATATTTAGTTTTGAAAAACCGTAGAAAGCCTATTTGTGAACACTGTGTAGTGTGAAGTATTTCTCTTTCTCAGTTCTCTTATGTAAATGTAATAGCAGTAGGGTTTAATTTTGATGTTCAATTGGGGAAAATGTTGGTTAGATTTGAAAGTGTTATTTTCTGGCTCAAATGTGTTCAAGATGGGAATTATGGAGGACTGGATCAGAATGCAATTACAGTGCATGCAGATCATATGTATTGATTATACATTACATTATATATTCCCTTTAGGAAGAACCATTTACTTATTACTGCTGCTGAAATTGTGACCACGCTGCTTATTTAGTTTTCTAATCTCCCTATTCAAATTTCTGAGATGTTGAAGTCCTCTTGGGCGCATTGTGAATACTGCTAACGACATACTCGATAAGATAGGACAACATCATCCAATTCAACTGAAGGTCTCTGTGTGGTGAACAGACCCCAGATGAGCTTGCACTTTAGGTATTCATGGCCAATTACGTGCATATTTGTTTGTATTGTAATAGGTGTATGGGAAAGAGGTGTTTTCTGGAGCCTTTATCTCTCATTTTTTACAATCTTCCGCATTTGGAAGATTCCTTGTGGTTACAGTAATATGTATTAAGCAGCATGTGTTTCGTGCCTTTCTGTTTGTAGAAGTAAACATGCTCATTTATTTTTTGTATAGATAAGATTTTATTTGGTGCTGTTATCTATTGTGGAATACAGACTTACTATTTTGGCACTTACCAGTAAATCTTTCTCTGAATCCATCTGGACATTAGAGAAAAGACATGCAGATGTGGGGACTTAGTTAAACTTGGTATACTGCAATCTCTTACTCACTGCAATAACAAAAAGAAATGGGCCAGGGCCCAAACAAGTAGACATAACCAGAATATACTGATAGACAAGACCCAAAAGGATATTAATGTCATCCAGATGACTTCAGAGAAAGATTTACTAGTAAGTTTACAAATATCCTCTTTTCTCTATCATAGAAAAGGCAGAAACTGCCCTCTGGGTATATCACAAAGCTGCTCCTAAATGTGGAAGTGGTCAGGCAAAGTGGAACAAAGTTAGTGTAGATTCTGATCCAGATAGATTTAAGAGTCTGAGAAATCAACTACATAAATGCCGTTTCTATCCATGTAACGGCTTAGTATTTTACCACATGCAGCCTATTTGGTGGACTCTGAACCTCTGTGGGTTTGGAATAGGAAATATAGGAAATCAATGTTCCGAGCGATAAATTTTGTTATGATCCTGAGCTGCAACTCAGCAGTCGGCAGGACCACTTTGTCCCAGTGGAAAAAACAGAAAAGATGACCCACCAGCAAGCACCCCAGGTAAGGTATGTTGATACTACAGCAGTTATGTCATTCCTAAGGCACAGGCAGGTTAAGCATCAGTTTCAGGAAAAAAAAGAGTAACCAGGTAGCTCTGTCACTAAACATCAGTCGAACACCTCCTGTACAACCGAGGAACAATGAAGAATCTCCTACATGATGTAGGTCTATTAAATTAACTAAACCAATACCAGACATCAGCCCCCTGCTTGTGTTCAAATACCGTCCTGCCCCTTTGAGACTTGATTAATCCTACCTCCCAGTAGCTCTTAACAAAGATCTGATTCCAATAACAATAAAAACTTTTGGATTGGTCATGTTCACTTTAAGTTGAATCTGCAAACACAAGCACATGTGATGTAGATGATGCCCTGGTGGTGACCAAGTCTACCTCACAGGCTGTTCTGCCTAAACTGATTTTATCAGTTGTTCTCTTGGGGTGTGACCTAAGTATGGCTTGCGTATGGGACATAAAAATTATCTTCTATGGTCTTGGAGACCCTGAGTTGCCGAAATAACCCAGAAATTCTGAGGAAGAGAGCCCTCTGTTCAAGCTTCTAAGGCTGTATTCCAACTTGTTTGGGACCACTGAAATGAACTCTGCTTTTAGCTGATATGACATTTTGCCCATACCAAGATTTGATTTGCTTTGTCCATAAGAGACTTTTCCCTTGTCCCTCCCATAGCAGCACTACACTTGGGTTAACAGTTCCCTCATTGGTACAGCAGGAAACAAAAAAAGACACCCTCTTCATAAAGCCTCCCCTTCCTGTCTCGCTGGTGTCTTTTTTTTTTCCTTTCCTCTGGTCACAAGCAGGGTGCGTGTGACGAAGCCCGGGTTAATCCAGGTGGAAAGCGGGCAGTGCGTCATTCTAAGGCTGCCTCCAGGACTTTAAAAATGGCGCTCTACACCGGTGCAGAGAGTGTTCGTTCCTGTTTCAGTACAGACTCTATGCTGCACTATGGAGGAAGCAAGACACAACAGAAAGTCCGGGTATGTAGAAATAAGTGTTAAAAAGTTGCATTCCATTGCAGGGACGGCCCTTAAACCTGCCACCTCATCTGCCATCACAGCCAGGGTCCTAAGGGGTGGTGTAATGGCCTGTAGGCCGTTCTTATGGAAGGCACTAAAAGAGCTACTTTGTTAGTCTACACAAAATATGCAATTAGCGGTAGAATTTTTGTGCGAATCCTCCCTGGACTCTGTCCATTTCGCGGCTAGAACAGCTTCCACTGCAGTAGTTGGTAGGAGAGCTCTATGGCTCAAGCCCTGGGCAGCTGATCTACAGGTCACACTACCTGTTTGGACAAGGCCTGGGCGAAATTGTCTCCCACTCCTCGGGAGGTAAATTGGCCTGGCTCCCTCAGGACAGGGTAGTTATAAAAAAAAAAAAAAAAAAACTCCTTTCTTAGAACTCCCAGGTTCTCCACCATGGATTTTAATGAGGCTAGAGCTTATAGACCGGGGAGAGCCTTTAGGAGAGGCTACTCTTCCCCGATCAATAGGTCTAATTTTCGTCCCTTTATGGGTAGGGACAGGACTGGCCAATTCGGCCCGTCCCAATGACGCCAGACTAATTGAGATGGTGGGGGAAGACTGGCCAACTTCCTTCCTCAGTAGGAACAGGCAGCCAGGAACAGACGGGTCTTAGAAATCATTACATCAAGGTACAAGTTTCTCAGGCTCATTTTGAATAGAGATAAAGGACATTTAGTACACTCTACCTCAGTTCAATACTTGATACTCTTATTATGACTGTAAGACTCACAGACTCTAGAATTAAGACCTTGGTAGGTCAAATCATGTCAGTTCTTCAGAGAACATGGGTAACTGCGAAGACCTGCCTAAGACTCCTGGGACTCATGCACTCTGTTATAGAATCCAAACCGTGGTCTAGGTTCCACATGCGAGAGTTACAAATATTTTAGAACAATTGGATCGTCAGCATGAGGACTTGTCGCAAAGAATATACTTACCTCTGGTAGTTAAAAAATCCCTACACTGGTGGGCACAGAGACAGCGCCTGTTAGTTAGATCCTTTCTCTCCACTTAACCTGTTGTAATCACCATGGAAGCTAGCTCCTCAGGTTCGGGGTCTGTATGTGGGCAGAGTTGGGCACAGGGCACCTGGCCTGAGTTTTCCAACTTTTCCAATGTACACTCTAATCTTGGAATTAGAAGCAGTAATACAAGGTTGTCTCTTTTTTCAGAAAAAAGACAGACAACAAAACGGTGGTGGCCTATGTCAACAAACAGGGTGGTACGAGAAGTAAATCTCTACTCTCTAGAGTGTCTCAACTGTTGTCATGGGCGGAGGTACATGTCCTAAGTATCTCGTAGATTTATATTGCAGGAGACACCAATATCACGGTAGACTCCTTAAGCAGAAACCACTGCCACCAAGGGGAATGGCAGCTGAATCCTGCAGTGTTGCTCGAAATTATGAGACTTTGGGGCAAACCACACATAGATCTGATGGCAACCTTCTAAAACAGACAAGTAGCAAATTACTTTTCAAGATACCGGGAGACCCAGGCCCTTCGGACAGATGCCCTCCTGGGCCCATGGGACTGTACTCTAGCATACGCATTCCCCCGCTACCATTAATTCCCAAATTCCTGAGGAAAGTTCTGACAGAAAGCACAACAGTTACAGCAATTCTGCCATTTTGGCCGAGATGAGCTTGTTTTCCACTGCTAATGAAACTGTCCACACCTACCCCCCGGAGACTTCCCAATATCAAAGACCTAATACTCCAACCAGCACCAGAAGCACACAATCACAGGGTGTGGCTGCTAAAAAGACCAATTTAAGAAGGCAGGGTTTTTCAGCCAAAGTTGTCAATGCCTTACTAGCAGCTCAGAAAAAATCAACAACTAAAGTCTATTCTGTCTGGGCAAAATATGTACATTACTGTAAACTTGAAACAGCCTCAAAATGTTTCATCAATATTAGACTTTTTACATGCAAGGCTGGATTTGGGGGCTCTCAACAAGCTCTCTAAGAGTACAAGTCTCAGAGCTGGGGGTAATGCTAGATACGGACATTGCCCATAACAGATATGTGTCTAGATTCTTACAAGCCTGTTCTAGAATTAGGCCGGCCTTCTTTAACCCAGTTGCTCCCTGGGACTTAAACCTTGTTTTAGAAGTCCTAGTGGACACACCTTTTGAGCTGATACTATATGCCTCATAACAAGTGGATCTTTGTGAGTTTACATCCGGCATTTTTTTTTATCCAAATTGCTATAGCGATATTACAATATTGCCTTTTTCCTTTCTATGTCTGTTGTCGGAGATATTTGAAGCTGTTGTCTGGAGACAGAATCTGCACTGAGCCCTTTTGAAAGTAATAAACACAAAAGATAACGGACCAGATCCAGAGTTGCGCATTGCGGCTGAATGGTTGCGTTTTTTCGCATTGCGCATGCGTGAAAAATCTGCGCCAACTCTGAATCGCCCGCTAATGAGGCGCAGATTAGCAGTTGCGTGCCCTAGCGCCTGCGTGTGTTTGGACACGGAAAAATAGGCGTGGC
>JABWIB010011033.1:14428-25239 GCA_016617825.1 Platyplectrum ornatum | reverse complement strand
TAATATAAGGCAGCTCTGTGCAATTTTCAGCTCTGGTATCTGGGGACAGAGAGGAAACCGCTGCCGCTCAACAGGCGAAGGCTGCAAGCCAGATTGGACTGATAACCAAGCAGCGTGCTCACATGCCTGCATCATTCAGGACAATGACTNGAGTATAAGGTGAAGGAGACACTTTGTGCTGAAAAACTAGGCTTATACTCGAGTATATACAGTCATTTAATTATTGGACTACAATTCATGTACTATCAAAATGTCCAGTATACAGACAATTTAAGATTGTATAAAAGTTGTACATTTTAAACGAAGCAATATTTACAAATATGCTGAACATTTCATAGAACATACATCTTTCAAGCCTGGCTTTTTATTTCAGGTAAAGATGTTGAGAAAATTGCTTTCACTTTAGATTCTCTCCTTTGGTGCATAGTAGATGCTCAAGAGATTGAAGTATTGANGTGCATACATTGTACTATTTTATTTACTCCCTCTTTGATGCTCTCATAGGTTGAGCTATAAAACCAATAACATAAAAAGCATAATGAAAACTTTCCAACCTTTTCCTTTGCATCTGATTTGATTTGTCTGTATNAAAGACCCTTTAGTCAAAGTTGTAGAGAATGCAAAAACCATGTAACAAACATACAGAGAGAATACTGTAGTGACTTAGAAGAAACACAAATTTAAATAGTAAAAAAGAATATTCACGGTTTTGGTTTACGACATCATATTGCTGTTCTATTAGAGAGCATGTTAATTAATATATAGACTCAGGACTTGAAGTAGGCGCTGTATACGAGGGTATGTCATATCNGCATTACTTCCAAATGGCAAAACTACAAATCTCCACTGATATTGTATCTGATTTCTCATTACTATATGATGACAATATATTTTACACAGCCCATCATGGCACTCCAAAACAAACTGCCTTGAAACATAATCCTAACACCCTTGTAGATTAATAATTCCTCAATGTGAGTTTGATCAGCTCTGAAGTATTTCCTGATTAAACACATACATTTGTATAAAGAAGGTATGCATCACATCTATTCATTCATTTTGTATAATTATTCTAATTACACTTAAGTACTAAGAAATGTGAAATAAATTAAATTATGCTATTAAGTGGTTGTAGAAGAATTAAGAGCTATTAAACTCATTTTATGGCATAGACTAGGAAGAAACTGGTTCATGGAAATTTGTCGTCGACACATGCGCGCTTTATTCTTTAATTCACAATATGTGCCTCATACTGCACTGTTTCTTCAGATCTTTGCAGGTACTGTAATAAAATATCACAGTTTGGACCCCTTGATCACATGTGTTGTTTACTTTATTTTTAAATAATAAAAATAAGCTGCCTAAAGCTGGTCATCCAATAGATTGATTTTAGCCCAAATCGACAATTATGGATTTGTCCTAAAAATTGTCTAGTGTGGGGCCACTATAATAAATACAAAAACACCTGTAACAATATTGTTGATTTGGAGAGGCTAAGAGGAAGTTTTGCATTCTTGCAGTTCAGCTGAACGGACGAGGCATCTATAACTCACAGCAGAAGCGCAGGGGAAGTGGGGGAGCAGCTGGGAACCTATTTAGTGCCCAAACATGGCTGCAGAAAGGTAGATGCCCAGCTTTAGTCTTGCTTCACAGACTAAAATGTATTAGTCTCTGGATAGATTTCCAAAAAATATCCCACTTCCTTATCTAGGCTGTTCACAAAGTGATTTATTCTACAACCAGTTTAACATTTTAAATCAGTTCCAGGAAACAGTATATGTTTCAGTACAAAACCCATGTCTTAGAAAACCAGTAAAATATGTCAATGTACATTTAAAATTCCGCAAGTTTCCACAATACTAAGGGAATGCTATACCTTCCATTATGATTTTTTTAAATAGTCTTATAATTTTTACTGTATAACTGCCCCCAGGAATATTTTCTTGCAATTATTACTATATATATATATATATATATATATATATATATATATATATATATATATATATATATATGAAATGTATTATAGAGAGAGAAGTTTAAATGCAATACATTTCATAAGACACATTTAACCTGAGTCTTTCAATAAATTGAAAATAGAATTGATAAAAAAAAATACAGCACTTTTGCATTGATGTTGCTTAAGCCAGCATACTGTGGCTTCAATACACTTTTGATGTATTAATAACTGTGACATTTTGAAGTAAGGAAGTGTTGTGCACACCATATCAATAAGAAAGTCACGTATGAGATCTAAGGTCAAATTCCATGCCAAAAATTGTCCTACTGTGAGTGTCGTACAAATGATCTCGATTTAGACTATAGACATAAAATTATTTTATATTTTAAGTTAGTTAAGATAAAGGTTAGAATCCGTGGACCAACAAAACACTTCCAGATTTATTATGGTTTTAATATATGTTGATTGAATTTTGCTTTTAAGATCGGTATCGGTGAAGTCCCTGGTGCAGGGGAGTGGATATTGTTTTAACTAATATTTTTAAGAATAGAATTTGAGTTTTCCAGAATTAGCTGAAGAAAAACTAAAACAAACACCATAAACAGATGTCTTTTATGGAGTTTCTATCTGATAAAAATTACCACATTATTTAATAATTGAATCAAGGACTGGAAAACGTGTAGAAGTACAAATAAAGATACTAAGAAGAAATGGCTGCATACCATATCATACCCAAGAAATAGATTAAANAAGCAGCGGATAACCTACACATAACCCCTTCACTCTCCTCCCTACTCGAGAGTATCAGGAGAAATGCTCCTTACATTTTGATGTCTACATCTAAACCATCATGAGCAATCAAAAAGCATCCCTGTGCTCCATAACAGGCACATTTACAAGCATCTCTACATGCTTTAAATATAAGATGTGAAGGGACTGCTGAAGGTCAGCATGTTTGCCATGATTGCTAAAGTACCATACATATCAAAGAACATATTGCTAAAGACAAATCAAATGTCACAGTGATGAATGAAATATTAAAGCATAGTGAAAACAATCAAAACACCACTGAAGACTTCTGAAACACAAACTATGATATAAAGTTAACTTGTGGTGAGTAATAGTAAACCTGTTTCAAAGTGTAGCCATATAAGCCAGGAACTTGTTCTCTGTTTCATTTGACAGCTTCAATAATGCCTACAAGTCAAGCTCTCTGTCTAGGTTTTATCCTTAACTATGAAATGTCCTTTATGCCCTATTTAAAATATGTATCTAAATTCAAAGCCGAATTGCTTGAGACAACATTGCTCCCAAAACTAATATGCAGAGATATGTAAGACATCAGTACTGGATGGAAGGGCCATATTTGGTGTTACGACTAATCTTCCAAGTTCTAACTGTTGCCCACACAATTGTTCAGAATTTAGTTACAGATAAGGGAAACTATTATGTTGTTTGTCATAGGTGGAGAAAATGTAGGGAAGATAGANCACATAGACTCTATTTATTACCATTATGGATCTGAATCCGTAGGACCTTTGTAAAGGTCCAGGGGCACGGGCAAGGATGCTAATAGTACAGTAAAGACTGACTTTTTTATGTATGTATGACCTTTTATGTACTATCCAGGTTCCATACTTTCCATTTAAGCAAGACCATAAGGAAACCTTAAGGAANTGGACACAAAAGAGATTCCCCTACGGGGTGAGTGGTCTTCTCGTGCCTGCAGGGGAATCATGTGTTTGGTTATCCTCTGGATTGGATTGGGTCCTATAGTATTGAATATATTAGACAGATATACATTTAATGAACTGTATATCATAATGAAGAAACATCTCTGATTTTATGGTCAGCAAAAGGAAGATCTCAGTATTGAGTGCAGGCTTCTCTATTACACTATTACAGTTTACAGTATTACAGTATAAGTAATGAGCATCATTTAAGCAATTNTCAATAATCTCCACAGCTACACCTGGAAATAAATACATTCCATATTCCTCAGAATACTTTCCTCAGTCACTGCTATTTCTTCTTTATTTTCCTTATGCTCTTGAGTTATTTCAACATTAAGCNCGTTACATTGGAGACCCCAGTTTCATATCTATTACACTCCTTTTAATAAAAGCTTTTTCAGGCACTGAATGATGACTTAATCTAGATTCATTTATTAAAGGGATAAAGGTGCACTTTTACTCCCTTAATAAATGAAGATTGCTTGAGACAGCATTTCAGTATGTGCTGGAGATTTTATTATTAGTTCTTGAAGCCTTTCTGGTGTTTTCTGACCCTTGGGACATGTCTACTCGATGTGTTCCATATCAATCCATTCATCTACTGAGTCGCAAATGGATCAGTTTAGTGATTATACCTTCCATTAACTACATGAGCCAACTAGTTCTAAAGTGCACATTTCAATCAAATGTTAATACATGATGGACCCATAATTCTTTTATTGATCCTTACATTTGTTTCTGGCAGGAAGACCATTCATTCCACATAATTCATATCGCTGTTGCANTAATATATGGGATGGGCACTATAAATAGTCTGATTATAATGAAAACAGCTAAGTTACTTTAATACCTGAACTGTAGTTAAGTACAAATTGGACTCTTCCAGTTCACATATCTCAACATTACTAAGAATTAGGAAGAAGTATTAGTAATATGTCCACCACTGGTCTTAAATGTTTGCAGGTGCAGGAACAATGTACATCACAATGTCAATATTTGCCCTTTGACAAATTACATTGTACTACAGAAGAATATGGAGATACAGGGAATAGGGGAGTACATTTCATTTGTCTCATCTCACCCATTTTGACACCTACTTCTACTTATCTGAAAGNTGTGCAGGGACTGTGGCTGTAGAAACCACAGTCTCTGCCAACTCCAGGAAAAATGTCTGCCCGCATCTTTGCATGCGCCCATCACTTGCGCCATAAACTCGGAATCCCATCGTGCATCTCTAACCCAGCTATAGAAAATATTCCATTCAGACCCCTCTTCATCTATCTATCTATCTATCTATCTATCTATCTATCTATCTATCTATCTATCTATACCATACCTATCTATACCATACCTATCTATACCATACCTATCTATACCATACCTATTTATATCATACCTATCTATATCATACCTATCTATATCATACCTATCTATCTATCTATCTATCTATCTATCTCAGTTCTTTAAAAAACTGAAAATGTCTTACTTGTCATCAAAAGAGAAAAAATGATAGAATAGGAGCACAAGTGCTTTGCTGTTCCCTGAATTGTATGTAAGAAGCTCGGCATATGAATCAGAAAGGGNGTTCACGGGCCCTGCTGCAATGATTTATAGATTTATGCTGTACTGCACACACACCCATGAAGATTAATTTTTGAATAGCATATTAAACACCGGCTGCTTTGATTTACAGCTAACACCCACTCCTAACGCAAAAACACTCACAAAATGATCCCCCTTATACCAGTTCTAATTAATGCAATGTCTCAAGTCATGCTAACAATGACTGTAGAATCTATTAAAGCTTAATCTCTTTGTGACTGCTAGGAAAGTGCAATGTTGCAGGGTAGCAGNCTCAGCTCCAAAATATTTTATGAGAAAGAAAAGAGCATTAACAACCTTCGCTTTAGGAAGCACATGCAGTGCATTACCTCGCTGTGCTTAGATGCTTCTGCTAGCTGTAAAGTAGTTGATTTTATCTTGTGTGATATTTCAAGTGCAAAAAAAATATATATAGCTATTAAAATATACAGCAGTTACAGTGTCTTACAGGCACATTGTTTTCTGGAGTAGTAGGCTTTTGCTTGGTTTTATTATAACATTGATGGCCCAGGGGAATGTAAACTACCCAGAAATCTCTAAGGACGCAATGAAGAGACTCAACACTCTAAAGCTGTTGAATCTCCCAGGATGTCTCTGAGCCTTGGAGTAAAAGTGGCCATCCACGGGCCGATTTTTACCCTAAACCTACGATTGCCATGGGTTTAGGGTAAAAATNNGCCCGTGTATGGCCACATAAAAAAAAAGAAACGGCGATAAAACCTAAACAAACNATATCGTTGATCAATCAGATTTTCCGATTGATCAGCGATGATCGTTTGTTTANAAAAAATGTAAATACCTGTAAAANAANTNAATAAATAAAACATACTCACATTTCTGGGGTCTTTGCCGCATATACAGCATCTCTCTGTACAAGANGGAGATGCCGGACCAGAAGGACATGCATAGTGCTCTACATATCGATAATCCGCTGTCGGTTGTTTGTTGAATGAGTTGGACGTTTTGAGAGTAACAAACATATAATATAAAGGAGGCCCATATGAGGACCAAATATAATAAGAATATGCTATAATCAGCCCAGAAATTGGGATATTATAAACTTGTGTGTAATAATACAAGAAGGATACACATTTCAAACAGACAAAAACTCCATAAAAATAAGAGCAGAAATAATGATCGGATATACATAGAGCATGCACAAAACCCAGGGTGGATTTGGATCAATGAGATTAACGATGGGGCAGCATATTTTTTTATGTGGGTGTTGGAGGAGGAAAATATGGTAAAAGAAGAGTAAGGGAGTGTTAATATATAATATAACAGATGTTTCATGGTAGTCTTCAAAACATATGTGCATGTGAGTGAGGAGTATGGCTATTTTGAGTGGAGATGCAGATGTTTTTGGGNGGAGGCATAGTTAGGATAGGAAGTTGTCCCTGACCACATTGGGTGCCAAATCAGGAAATGGGAATGAGGGGATTATGATCACAGTGATCGCTAGTCCCCTGGGCCCTGACTACACTTACAGCCTGTCATGGTAGAACGNGGAGATGCCGGACCAGAAGGACATGCATAGTGCTCTACATATCGATAATCCGCTGTCGGTTGTTTGTTGAATGAGTTGGACGTTTTGAGAGTAACAAACATATAATATAAAGGAGGCCCATATGAGGACCAAATATAATAAGAATATGCTATAATCAGCCCAGAAATTGGGATATTATAAACTTGTGTGTAATAATACAAGAAGGATACACATTTCAAACAGACAAAAACTCCATAAAAATAAGAGCAGAAATAATGATCGGATATACATAGAGCATGCACAAAACCCAGGGTGGATTTGGATCAATGAGATTAACGATGGGGCAGCATATTTTTTTATGTGGGTGTTGGAGGAGGAAAATATGGTAAAAGAAGAGTAAGGGAGTGTTAATATATAATATAACAGATGTTTCATGGTAGTCTTCAAAACATATGTGCATGTGAGTGAGGAGTATGGCTATTTTGAGTGGAGATGCAGATGTTTTTGGGNGGAGGCATAGTTAGGATAGGAAGTTGTCCCTGACCACATTGGGTGCCAAATCAGGAAATGGGAATGAGGGGATTATGATCACAGTGATCGCTAGTCCCCTGGGCCCTGACTACACTTACAGCCTGTCATGGTAGAACGTTATCCAGGTTCATGAGTCATCTCTTCTGCTAGGGGGCACCAGGCAACATTTAGCCTAGGGCACAAATGACCATGGCTGGCCTGAGGTAGGTTTAGATGGTATAANCGAAACAAATACAGAGAGTGGACTCCCCTTGCACATATTGAAGGTTTGAGCCAGCCGGGATTTCTCATCAGATTCCTACCGCTGTCATACTCATGGGATATCTGAATTTTGTTCAAAACAAGATCAGAGTAGGTAGATGTTACATTCCTCTCAGTTCTCTATTTACAATTGATGACTTACAGACATATAGACAATGAAATGAAACAAGAGAACTGAGGAAGACAAGGCTAAAAGGAAAAAATACCAATCCTGTCCTTTTTTTCTGAAACGGCAAAAAAGTTTTCATCTATGATTACAAGTGAAACTGAATTTGTCACTTTTAATGAAAGAAACTTTTGCTAAAACTTCCATANACAGTACTCTGTCAGGAAGGTCACTCATGAAGGACACACTAAAAGGTGAATATCCTGAAAGCACAGGCTCTTTCTTTGGGCAATGAAATGGCTTATATTAATACAAACACAGATTGTCTCTTTTTGGCATTATGAAAAAGCCCAAGCTATTAATATAGCCCTGTCATAGCAGAGCTACCTGTAATGGAACAAAGAAATATATTTAGAACTGTCTATATATTCAAGGAAGCTTTTCTCTTGTTATTAAGATATTAAACAGGTTTTTGTAATTTACAGAATAATTTAGTACATTCATTACTTATTTTGTTACATACAGATATCAGGCTCATTGTATATTTCCATATCCCTAAAATTCTCAAGGGATGGACCTATGGCGGCAAAATGTTAACCATGTACCAGAACCAGCTTTACGCCTGGTCCCAGATGGTGCTAGGGTAGAAATAATGATCCATTGACTTATTGTCATGTTACTTATTGAATGCTAGCAGTGTCGGACTGGGGTACCTTGGGCTCACCAGAGGAAATCATTCTTGGGGCCCGCCCTCAGTTATAAAGAAATNATGCTAGGTCTTGGGGCCCACCAGAGGATTCTTCTGTTCTCTGGTGGATAAGTCTTACACTGAATGCTGGTAGAGGAAGATATGAGTTCACTTGTATTATAACAAAATAAAATATCAAACATTTGAAATATATTTNATGTAAATTATTCTTTTCCATCATACAGTAGCTTCAAGTGAAAGTTTGCTATGGGGTCAGGCTATGTATCTGCAAAGAGAAAAGGTGATGGTTAATAAAGACATTTTCATAACTCATCTCTCCCAGTACATCTAGGTTATCCCTGGATCTCTGGAACTGTTCCTTTCTCACAACCCTAATATATGCCCCAAGCTACATAAAGCTAATGAACTAGAACAGTATGTTTGGTCATGATGATATTGGTGTAATAAACAGTTCACATATCACTTAATGACCCAAATGTTGTCCAGTATGCAAAAAAAAAGGGGAGAGTAGATATGGGTGGGAAATAAATAAGGCTATTCTACATTCATGGCAAAGAATACTGTATTATATTGTTTAACCAGAGAGAATGTGTATATATATATATATATATATATATATATATATATATATATATATATATTGTGTTCTGTTTCACATTAGTCATTTGGTTCTGGTTTTAGCTGACATCTCTAATGCTGCTTTCAGCTAAAGTTTACAATAGCACAGATTTATTCTAATTGTTTTACAGTAGCCTTCCTTGCAGTATAACTTTCCCCCAAGGAACTAAACATAAAAGGAGAAAACTACAAAGCTTTAACTGGTTATCCCATGTAAAAATCCATAAAAGGTACATGGCGAGTAATCTCACAAAGGTTCAGCTTTTATTTAGTTTATGGTAAATTTCTAGTTTTGTCTGTTGGTGACAGTGTTCCTTTATACTAAATCATTTAATATAAGTGTATTGTAAATATACACTATAATTAGGCCAGATAATAATAATACAGCAACATGTCAATTTGACAAGACTTATAGGGATCACGATGAGAGAATGTTGACTTCCCTTGTTTCTTGAAATAATTGAATCCCTTCTTCTATAGGTGGGAGCGAGGAGCAGATAGCTCCAAGTGACATTAAAGGCCAGGCTGGTAACAGGTCTCCCTCCTCCCTCACCAGCGGGGTTCAGTCAGAGGTCAGCGGCAGTGAGCAGAGAGGGGGTGGAATTAGAGGCGGAGCCTGACCCAACAAAGCCCTGACTCACTGATTGTTCCCCCTCTTTGCTGNCGCGGCTTTCCCTCCCTCCCTACCCGATGTCCTTCCCCTTTGCTCTTCCCGCTTTCGGTTACTGTTGCTCATGCTACCTGGTTATTTTCAGACGGGGCACGGTGGCGGTAGCAGTGAGGGTCAAAGACAGTTATGGCGCACAATAGTTCGGTTAAACATGGTCTCAAGTCAATAAAGTTGTAGTTAGGAAAATTGAGAGCCGTCCCGTGCGGCGGTCTCCGGTTGACACCATTGTAAATGGAAGTCTTGTTTTACATAACAACTAGTTAGCTATGACCATGGTTTGGTTAAGCGCCAGGTTTATAGTGTAAGTGTTAAACAAGTAATGTTAAACAACTGACCCTCACTGCTAAGGTAGCCACCATTCACATGTTCAAATCATATGTAATTTGAATAAAAGTGCCCCCTTTTTTACCGCAATTCTAAGTCTCAGTCTCCTCATTGCCAGTACTTACTGACTGAAATGCGCCGCGGGAGGGTGAGGGGCGGGAGCACAGAGACATACAGTTAGATGCTTATGCCAGAGTTTTGTCTTTTGCTGTCCAGTTGGTGGTGCCTTAAATGTGAACAAGAATTTCATTTAAGGATAATGTGTAACCTAGGACTAAACTCTATGAGATCTGTATAAAATCAAATGGAAATTACAATTATAAAAAACTACAAAAACTACAGGTTAATGGTAACAATCCTCTTTGACTAATTAAAATGTTTTAAAATTACCTTTGATCGTCTTGAGTATACGCATAAACAATGACAAGCAAAATCCCTAAAATAACACACATTTTTAAACTGCGGGTTTGGAAAAGTGGGGATGTTGCCCATAGCAACCAATCAGATTCCAGCTCACATTCTCCAGTGTGTAAAATGAAACTAAGAGTTTGAATCTGATTGCTATGGGTAACATCTCCACTTTTCCAATCTCACGCTTTAGTAAATTTAAGCAAAGCTATTTTGGCTATTTTGCAAAGAACTGTACTGATCATTAACCCCTTCCCGACCGCTGACGTATATATACGTCATGGTCGGCATGTACTTGCCGACCNNTGACGTATATATACGTCATGGNNTTAAACTGGCACAGCGTCTATTGACGCTGTGCCAGTTTGAACATGTCTGCTGTCAGTTTGAACATGTCTGCCGA
>JABWIB010011032.1:5985-17255 GCA_016617825.1 Platyplectrum ornatum | reverse complement strand
CCTGTACCTAATATAGGTATCAGTTCTTAGAACCGCTTGTTAATGGGTAGAGATGTGTGGGCTTGGTTTAATGAAAACCAATAAAGGGAAATATACCATGCACAGTATAAGGTAAACACCATTGACAATNCAGGGGGATACATTGAGGNNAGCATTATGGTTTTTTCTAAAACAATTCAATTTTGGCCGGATTGCCGCTGGAAAAGGGGCGGGATTTGGTGAAATCTGGGCGGTGCTTAAGTAGATCCGTGTGACATAGAACCTGTTGTTAATTTATTCGAATTCCCACCACTGAATAGGACCGTTTATATTGCAGGGAGAGAAGAGTTCATAGTAGGACATGCAGGGAGGATGCATTTAAAGAAATGGGACATTTAGGGTTCAGCTGCAGGGTGGAAACAATTCATATTAGGTGAGTGTTAGGGTTGGGCTGCAGGGAGGGGACAGTTAATAGAATGACATGGTTAGGGCTAGGCTGCAAGGAGGGAACTATTCATAGAACAGGGTGGTTAGGGCTAAGTTGCAGGGTGGGGACGGTTCATAGAAGGGAAGGAAGGGTAGGGTTAGGCTGCATGGAGGGTTAGGGTAATGGTAGGAGATGCTTAAGGTGAGGGTTAGAATAAGTGTTGGGGTTAAGTATAAGTGTAAGAGTCCTATTTAGTTACATTGCATCCTGTCCTTTTGCTGCATCTACGTAATCTGGGTTAAATATAGATGTTGAGAACCACAAGTGAAGAGAAGAAAAATGATGATATAGTTATGATGGCAGAGAAAGAGGAACACGTGTAGGCCCAACATCCTAAGAGTTTACTACACGTAGGACCATCTGAAAATGGGAGGATTTTGAAGGATGAGTAAATGGACCATGAAGTAATTGCAGAAGATTAGTTAATATGCTCATAAAGTATAATGAAGAAATGAATCTTGAAAGTCTGCTTGGCGCATTGGAGAATGTGATTGAAAAAGAGAGGGCTAGAAAGACAGTGACAGCACAAGAGAAGTCCTAAAGGTAGGAGGGAGAAAATGTAATATTGTTACAATATACACAGCCACACTTAGACACTCTTGTTTAGGCATATGACATCAGAACAGAAGTCCATACGTCTGCCCATATTAAACACCAGCTTTGAAAGTAATTATCTACATACATACTCTGGGTATAACTTGCCAGGGATGCTTAGGAGAAATGTTTCACATTTTGTGTGACAGTCATAGATGTTTTTGAGATGGTGAATTTGCTGAGTAGACAGCCTGAGAAATTCACATATCTGCTGTACTGGTGCCAGGCCACCAGCGAGAGACTGGGAATGCTGGTAATTCCAGGCAGCTCGATAGAGAAGAGTAGGAGGAATGTGAGGAAAGGCTGAATGAGAATACAGAGGTAGATGCCGGGAAGATGGCTGCACGCATGTTCATCACTAGTAAAATATGATACCTGACAACATACTACAAGAATTTCTATAGATAGATACTATGGAGGATATATATCTTTCTGAAATATGGGCTTTAAGTCTATATATTGCCTATACAGATAGTGTCATGAAAAGCTAGGGTCAATATAAACATAACATATTGCTGATAAAATAATGTTTATTATTATTATTATTACTAATAATATAATATTAATTCTATGCTATCCTATATTCTATGCAGTAGATAATTCATTCTTTATTAACGACTGTATTAACCAGTCACCATGGTGCCACCATATTGCATATCCTATAGTGGTAATATAATAGACCCACGGTTCTCAAACTGTGGGTCGCGCCCATCGCCCAGCATTATGGCAATGGAAGTGCCACTGTGATACATGCCCGCGGCCACCTAAACTGCTGCACTGAACCAGTTCCATCATTCATTTGTCACATAGGATTGCCAGTTGTCATGATGCACAAATAATGCAATGTCCAAAGGGTTAATGGGGAACTTTCATACCCTTTTTTTTTCAAGAGTTTATTTAGAACTAGGCATAAGAAATACAAACACTGCACAAACTATCAAGTATGAAGGAGAACACAAACTTTCAGACTCTTAAACATATACTGTACATATCGCTGTTTAAAATGATAATCTGATGTCTTGAAGAAAAATATCACCAGTGTGTGATTTATAAATATATACGGGTATTGTTCCGGGGTAACTTGCTGGGGTCCTGTAGAAAAAAATTTGTCAGATGGGGTCCCAGTCAAAATAGTTTGAGAACCCCTGAAACAGACACAATTTATCCGACCATCCAACATGACCCATTCCACCAGGTACAAGACACTCTATTCCTGAGAATCCAACAATCAGTTACTATGGTAACCACCTGTGTATAAGACAATCAGTTACTGCGGTAACCACCTGTCTATACGACAATCAGTTACTATGGTAACCACCTGTGTATAAGACAATCAGTTACTATGGTAACATCAGTTATTTAGGGACATTTGGAAGATCAGGAGCGGAGTATTCTGTATCTGGTGGAATGGGTCATGTTGGAGGGTCGGCTAAATTGTGATTGTCTATTATATCACCACTACAGGATATGCAATATGGTGGCACCATGGTGACTGGCAGGACGATTTTGGTCAGCAGATTGCTGGCTTTCAGGCCATTGGAGCTTCTTTTCAGGAAAAGTACAGTGCACACAATGCAATATTTGCCACATGGACAGGTGTGCACTCAGCACTAAATCCACCCGTCCAGGGCTGGTGAGGACCAGGGCCATTTGCATTTCGGTGAATTCCGATCGCGCTTGTTATATATTGGGCGTTTTGTGTTTGTTTGATGTGTTTGTTTGATCCTTAACCCAGTGACTCAGAGGAACCACACACCACTCAGCCTTTTTCATACATTTTTTGGGTTAGGTGCATCTAGAGCTTTTAATCATCCAGGTTTTTCCAACATATGTCAGACCACACAGACATCCCAAAATGAAGATCCTCAGACAGCAGCGCACATGCTCTTTCCCTGAAGTGGTGTCTTTTTTTCCAGTCTGTGGGTGTTATAAAGATGTTCCTTTAATCAGTTTATTGCCGATGCAGCATTTAAAGCATCTGTAAAATCCATTTCTTGTGACTGGTTGAAAGTGCTGGACAATTAGGACGCCACTCAGTGGTATTTTCCATTAGTAATTTGTAAGGTGCAGTCTGGTGACCTAGCCGCGTAACTATGATACAAACTTTAAATATGTGGACATTTTGATGCCCTTAGTTCACCTACAAACTCCAGAAGACACGGAACGTGGATAATAATATTCAAAGCCGTAAAATCTGATTTCTATAATGAATCACAAAATATGTTCATTTTGATTATTCAGATACTAAAGATGAGTGAGGCAATACTTGTGTAGCTAATATTAATGTTCCTTGTGATTTTACCCAGTCATTATATTTAAATACTGCCCTTATTTATGAGGTTTCAACTTTCTAATTGGACAAATCTTTCAAGTAACTTAATGGAAGCGAAGGACCCATAGGCCCGATCTGGAATAAATGGCGGGCTGGGTCTGGTCACCTCTCCTCCCTTTCCTTGGATATGTATGGACGCCACACACGATTTACTGGAACTCCTGTGGTTTTCACCTTTCTATATCATTTGTTTCATGATCTTGTTCCAATGCTGATTAGTAAAATTAGACAGAATAAAAAATCAAATCCAGGGGCTGATCTAGGTGCAAGTGTAGACCTGGGCTAAACCAAACATTGAACTGCAGGGGGAGGCAAGTATAAACTGTAAGGAAATGAAAGTTTCCTCGCTCTACTCAACTTTAGTTCTTTGTGCTAAAGAAAAGTGCTTCCTCTCCATGCAATAAAGTTGAACTTCGTATTCACCCCTCACACTGAAGAATGGTCTTGCTCAGATCTACACTTGCACGTAATAAAAATGTAAGTCCAACCCAGCCCCCTAATGTCTTTAAGCCTTTTGAGAAAGTTTAGGATCCTGTGATGGTACCATGAGCTGTGCCCTCCTGCCTGGTGTACTACAAGCCCCAGCATGCCTTACCAGCCTCATTTTTTTAAATAAATAAATAAATAAATATATACATATATATATATATATATATATATATATATATATATATATATATATATATATGTGAGTTCTGGTGTGCAGAGGGAATATAGACAGAAAGCTTTCACATGGAGTATTCCCTCTGCTGGTGCTACACGGCAAAGTCATGAGGGTAAGCGTAAGAGATTGCAGTGAGATTGGAAAGTGGGGATGTTACCCATAGCAACCAATTAGATTTAAGCTCTCAGTTTCATTTTACACATTGCAGAATGTGAACACGAATCTGATTGGTTGCTCTGGGCAACATCCCCACTTTTCAATCTCACTGCAATCTCGCCGCTTAGTAAATATATCCCTTGGAATCAGTCCTCTGCTCTTTCCGGGCACTCGCTCTGTCCGGTCCAGTCGTTTCCCCCTGATGGCGGCCCTGGGTTTGGTCATACTTTGCCAGTAACCATGAGCCACACTGTTAACACCACCAAATGGTAACTTTACCCTGTGGTTTATTTGTTAATATTTGCAGCGCGCGTTACAATGTGTTCCATGTCCTTCCTTCGTTCCAACTTCTCTTCTTTGCATATGAGACCAGAGCTGGCTGAGGACAACACTTGGAATGGGCCTGGAGAAATGCGTAGGGAAACATTTATCAGTGTTGGACGTACCATTGCGTATGTTGATATTTCCTCTGCCCAGTCTGTCCACTGCATAAAATTTCCTGTTTACTCAAATATCTCCCACAGCTTGTAACATTTGTCTTCTGGTAGACAGAAATAAATACTGCAATATGTGATATTATTGGATCATTAACAGAAAAGGGACTTTTTCACCCAGACAGTTAATGTGGTGGGTGTGGTTGAATTTCAGTTATTACAATCAATATACTCAGGATAATCAGATTATTATTACATTTGTGTAACTAATTCATACAGGACACGACCATATAAGCAGACATTGAAATAATGCTGGTAAGCATCTTCTCTGGTTTTAATTATTATCATTAACTTACAAAGAGTTTCATAGCCTAAACAATGCGAGAGAAGGGGAAGAAGAGAGACAGAGAGCGGTGGAGATATATATATATATATATATATATATATATATATATATGATGGAGAGAAAGAGACAGAGGGTGGATAGAGAGATGGGTAAATGAGCATTGAGAGATAAATAGCCAGGAGAGGAGAAATAAAGGTAAGTGATAGGGGCCAAATGCAGACTAAGGTCTAAATTTACTAAGCAGGGAGATTGTACGGATATTGAAAAGAGTGGATGTTGCCCATAGCAACTAATCAGATTCAAGCTCTCAGTTCATTTTACATACTGGAGAATTGAGCTTGAGCTTGAATCTAATTGGTTGCCATGGGCAACATCCACACCTTTCCAATCCCACAGTTTAGCTGGAACTGAATTTATCATTCCCACCTGTAACCAGAGTAATACTAATACCGTCTAAACAAGGCGTTAGTGCATCGATCCCCGGCCATTGACCTCCCTTTTCCTCCCTCTAATAGATTAGGGAGGGAACAAAAGGGGGGGTAATAGGAATAGGAATGCTTGTAAAAAAAAAAATAATAATTTTCATATAAACAAAAAACACCACTGAAGATTGAGATAATAACAAAAAGTTCATTTACGCACACAGGCAAAGTAAGCTTATTATAGCAAAACTGGGACTCGGCGTCGGACGTCACAGCGCCTTAACATCACATGGGGAACCTCGGGTCTTACCAATTTTTGCATTACCGGACCCCACCATTTCTGACTGCGGCCCTTTTGTTCCTAGTTGCGCGTCTCCAATCTTTCCATCAATGGGGCAGACGTGACCTTCATGCCAATGTCACACCTGAAAGACCCAGCTGACTGTGGCTATGCTCCAACTGGATATACTGGTTTCCGCTACTGATACTTCAACCCAAGCAGAGATCTTTACAGCACATTGGAGGACAGTCAGGACTGAAAACTAAAGTAAATAAACACCAGTTTGTACCAGGCCCCCAGCGTGCCCGGGTTAATAGTACCCACCCAATTTTTCTTGGTGCCCATGGATGCTGAATGGACAGTTATTTGGCTGACGTCATAGGTCCTCTTTCCACCTGCCCCCAATAGGTCACACAACTATCTGCTCTGTACTATTCAGTACAACATTGTAATAAGTTCGGTTTTGTTCCTTTTTAAATGAACCTATTTAGTCACACCCTAAGCGAATCCAATATGAATGGACCCTAAGTGAATTAATCCTGTGTATACTTTCAGCATTGTTTCATAAAATAACACTCGTTCCCGTTTCTTCCTAAAAGCCTCTTCCATTAATCACCAAGTAATGAATTTCTTCCAATATTTTGTACAGGGAAAGTTGAATTTTCAAAGCTCAAAGCCATAAAATTTATTGCAACTCTGTTTCAAAATAAATAATTGTATTAGTTCAGCATTAATACAACGGCACGGCTGCAAATACTTTATACACTGTTTATTTTATTTCTCCTGTGTGCTATTTATCAAACCGCGTGAAAGAGAAGTGCCGAGAAAAATCTTTCTTTATATGGACGTCCCTTTCATGTTAAATGATTAGCCCTGAAGAAATGTAATGCTACATTCTTATGGAGATCAGTGGCTGTTAATAGGGCATGCAATCTCTAATTTACCATCACATTTACCTTGGCAGTCTCCAAGAGGACACTACGTGGTCACCCCAGGCCACAAAGTTATAAGGTTAGAGTTGATCACTTAGGTCAACAAGCCTCAATCATTTATAGAAAACATATCTTAAAAATGCGGGGTCTCTCCAGGTATACTAAGTGATCCCGGTCTATATTTTCACTAAGAAACATCTGTATCAACAGAACAAGGAGTTGGAGCGTTATAAATCTTCTTGAAGCGTACTCAAGATGTTATTTGCAAATTTCTGTACACGACGCAGCAATCTCAACAGACCCCGAACTGAACTTTACACTTTATAAGTTCGTGTAGTTCTCATGGCCCTCTTTAGAGTTGCACCATTGGAGGATGAAGAGTTGCGTCCACGTCATGTTGTAGCTACCCTTGGACTTGGGCAAAACTAGGACTTTGAATGGGGCCCTAAACTCATATATGGCAGACACCATTTCATATGTGATGTGTAGGACGTGCACCTCTAATAATGCAGAAACTCCATTATGCAGATTTCTCTATGGATGTTGGGAGACCTCTCCCTTCAATCATAAGGTAATCTGCATCAATTAAGGCTTTTAAAGTAGAGTAGTGCATAAATCTCATAGTATGCAAGAGCTGAAGTCAGCCCTTACTGTACTATTACCATACCTTCCCCTGCCCCCTGTGCGTAATAAGACAGTGGACACACACCCTTCCTGGCATGCTGGCAAAACCCCTTCCTGAGGGGCCGATCCAGAGTAGCGCATCTTTTTGTACTGCGCATGCGCAGAGTGGTTATTCATCATCTCCTTTTTGCCTGCGCCTAGCTAGGGATGGTGCAACTGCTATTACTTTGTCAGCCTCTTTTAGATAGCTGCCAGAAGTCTTCCCTGGCCTGCACTTTGGCAGTAAAATGGCAAAGTTGTAAAATGTTATAAATAATGTGAAAACATATATAAATACTGCACACAACACAAACATAAAATAAAATAAGGAAGGAGAAACACACAAGGAAAAAAAACATATAGAAAAAAACCGAACCCAAAATTCCCTTATTCCAAAAAGACACAAGACGGTAAACGGCGGGTCCATGAATGATTGCGCATTGGTGCACTTTTTTGTGCACGAGTTTTGCATTTTGGGAAAAAAACGCAACTCTGGATGTGTTGCACATCGACTCCACGCAGAAACTGCGCATCTGCTGGTCCAGAGTGCATTCATTTCCCCACCTAGGGTGCAGAAAGCAGGAATCATTCCACATAGTCTGTGCACTGTGTCGTGGGACCAGATTCCGACTTGAAAATAATAGAGAAAGGCTACACTTAATTGCAGGGGAGGTAAATGTCATCTGTATTAGGTTTAGGTGACAATATTAGGTGACTTAAGGCGGCCGAACGGCAGTGTTAAAAAAAAAAAAAAAATTAGTAAAAAAAAAGAAAAATTAGTCAAAAATATCTAATTAAAAATCCGGAGGGCAGCCAGCAATATATACATCGCCCTCCACGATGGTTTTTAAACGTCATTACGTGATGACGTCACCTTTCATCGCGTCTAGTGCTCCCAGAGACCTAGCACCAACTCTGTTTCTAGCCCCAGTCTAAATACAGTGTAACAGTAACGCTGGTCAGTATCTGTGCCCTATAAAACGCTCTCTGTTGGCTACCTGAGACTACCAGATGTTCCTGGAAAATGATCCTGCATAATTAAATAATTAGTTTGAGCGTTCAGGGTGTCTGTCGATGGCAATTAAACCTTCAGCAATGTGGAAATACACATTTCATTCTGTTCCCACCACTGTACGTTAACCAGGATCATGTGTTGGCTCCTCAGGACACAGGCAGAAGAATCGCATTGGCGTCTGGTGCTTTACGACGATCCAGCGACCACCGTGGTAACTCTCTCCAGCACATATTACTTCTGAACAGCAGGGGGTAGCTAGAACGTTCCTGAACGGGAGGAACCGCAGATTCAGAGGCTACAAGTCATTGTCTGGAGGAAGGGATCACTGCCAGAGACGTTTGCGTGTTCAGAGCTCTTTTGGCGTCTTATCGGCACGGGGGAGCTTCAGCTTTTTCGTTTTCATTTTTTTTTTACATCGATGAAATTAAGTGAAACAATAAACAATGTGAATGTTACCCCACACATACAATTAAAAGAAAAACAACTAAGAAGTCTTTAGCTTTCTACCAAAGCCCAGAAGGCTTCTTGGAAAACCCTGGAGTTATTAAGAATGCACAATAGTTTTCCTACACAATACAAACTCAGTGAAGAATTATCTCCCACACATCCAGTATATTAAGAAGTGCAAACAGCTGCAAGTGATAAAATGGTCCGATCGTCCCTATTGTTGCTTTTGCTGGGTTTCTAGGACTCACAACCAACAAATAATTGACAGACAGACAGAAACTTCTGAACATATATATATATATATATATATATATATATACTCAGGGCCGCCACCAGGATCAACCGGGCCCGGGACTCACAAAGTCCCCGGCCGCCGGGCCCCCCACATGATGGCCGACGCTCTGTACTGGCGTGCTGGCTGCTGCCGGCAACCTGCCTGAACTCAATGAGAGCGAACTCAATGCCGGGGGTTAGGCGGACGGCCGGGCCTGGGACTGTAGGACCGGCTGCCCCCCCCCCCCGATGGCAGCCCTGTATATACTAGCTTTACGCCTGTGGCTTCACCCATGTGAAAATATTAACTCACCCCATGCCCAAAGCTGCTCCTGGTAGAGTCTGTGAAGTGCAGCTACAGCAAAGGTCTGGTAGTACCCGTTCACATTGCCAACACAGCAATATCCCAGAATCCGTTATATCGCTGTGTCACTTACCCTCCTGGCGTCTGCAGACCCGCTTCTGTTGCTGTAGGTATCAACCTTTTTTCAAAAATCTTTTATCATTAATATTATTAACGTTTATTTATAAGGTGCCACATGGTGTCCACAACACCGTACAATTGGGAGAAACGATACAATGCATAGAGGCAGGGGTGGAAAGAGAATAGAGTAAAAAAGAAGAGAAGGTCGAAGAACAGCGGAGTGGAATAAGATGTGCAGAGGTGTTTACAAGGGGAGGTGGAGGGGGAAGGAGGTTGGTTCGGGGTGAGGAAGATGACAGGAGCGTTAATATTATTATTAATATTATTTTATAATAATAATAAAAAAAAGGTTGCCTGTGTCGCTGTGGCCGACTGACAATGTTTGTGTCCACCAGTCATACTTCTGTTCCCTGCAGAGAGATTTTGAAAAGGAGATGACTATTTGCAGATGCAAAAAAATACTAATTTCTACAGAGAAGTGAATACGTTTTTTATTAAACAAATTGAATCCAAATAAAATAAACGTTTTTCCATTCTAGCCCTGATATCCTCCGATTGTCAGACAATTCCGGTCAAACAGAATAGAAGCCGTTCTCCTGCCGCTGTGTAGATAGGAGCCAGCCGAGGTGTTATTTATTTCTTTTTCACTTTTCATTTGCGTCTAACAGACACGTTATTAAACTATCGGTGCGTCAGGCCTGAGAAATGTCTTTCTTCCCCGTCCCTGCAGTAGAATAAAACAACAGTATTCTGCTGTCTTTCGCCTGGGGCAGGAAAACAAGATGAGGTTGGGGAGAAGGAAGAGTTTGTTCATTAGCACTAGAGGTTCATGTCTGAGACGTCTCATGTGCTTTCTATGAACTCCTGACCATCTGATAAAGGCAAACACACACACACCCTCAGTTGGGAAAGGTTGGCACCTATACTAAATGTTATTTTTTGGGGTAATAACGTTCTTTTTTCTTGAGCAAAAAAAAAAACATTTAAACTGCGACTCTAAAGGCGACATGGTATAAATGTCACATGTGGTGGCACCAAGGTCGGTTTATGAAGCTTGGCTAGCCTACCCTGCATAGTGCAGATGCGACTGACTCCGTGCTGCACCCTCTCGCTAGACTAATTTAGTTAGGATGGGTTACTTCATCCATATGCATATGTGAAGTGCAAAAGGCCAATCCCTACCTCCCAACAGTCCCGTTTTCCACTTTTGGGTGACTGTCCCGCTGTCCCGCCTTCCTACCTGTTTGACCAGAAAAATGGACAAAGTGATGGGCATTGAGGTTTATTGCCACGGCAGAAAAGGGCAGGGCTTGGGTGGGGATGCGGGCACGAGGGCAAGGCCAGGCCGGGACTTATTTATCCCGTATTCGTCCCTTAAACTGTTGGGATGTATGACCAATCAGTGACTGAATAGTGCTCCGACCTACCAGTGGCTGTGAGGTTCTTCAGGACTATTAGCATCTGTAAAGCGACTTGTGTGATAGCGCCCCTTTACTTATAAAAATAATGACTTTAAAGATATCATTTGGTTGAGTGGAAAGGATTAAATATATATACTTAATAAGTATCCACTATGTATGTACGCTGTGGGCTGGATACAGACTTACGTATTATTGAATTAAATTTGAGGTAAATTTCACCTGGGTGAAACCATGTTGAATTCAGGGGAGGTAAATGCCATCTGATGCAAACAGTATCTAACTCATTTCATATCTATCTATCTATCTATCTATCTATCTATCTGCTATCTATCTATCTATCTATCTATCTATCTATCTATCTATCATCTATCTGCTATCTATCTATCTATCTATCTATCTAT
>JABWIB010011028.1:8543-20858 GCA_016617825.1 Platyplectrum ornatum | reverse complement strand
GGCAATATCATTCATAAATCCAAAAGCTAAATATAGTATTAATGAACCAGATCCAGCTTTGCTAGAGGTATCAGACTTCTGCAAGTACCCATGTGAAGAGTGCACTGGCCAGCAAAGCATGAGTCTCAAAAAGAACATGGTTATGGACTCACCTACTGGAGGTGCCTTGATGCTGGGCAGGTGAGCTTAACCCAATATAGCTATATTGTGAACTAAACCTCCTCTATATGTATGTGCTGACACATAGTGATGTATATTGTTTGGATTGGAGCGCCTGANTTTTTCTGTTCCTTGTAGTCTCAAAAAGAGCCTGGGCTGGACCTTCCTCTCTGCCCACCTCCGAGGAAAAGGATAAATCAATAAAACAAAATGTATCTTGTTCTTTGGGCAAAAGTTTATTGAACAATTTAGAAATCTAGTTTCAGACAGCAAAAAAACAAACATTCTATAGTCACTTTTTGGTGTTTCGATCTTATATTCCGTTATTGCACAGTACAATTTTATTTCCATTAGTTTACAAAAGCTATTTAAAAATGCTGGATTCAGTTCAAGTGAAAACAACATCAACTTGTTGCTTTGTAAAGCCTAATAAACTACTGTTGTTAATAGAAACAAAATTCCAACGAACTGTGTTGTAAGATTGAAGTTTTCCTGCTGGTCTTCTGCAATGTGCTCTAAAAAAAACGTTATACAGTCTCTACATTTCAACCACCAAAAGCACAGACTTCACTTGCTTTAAAATTTAGACTTTCACACTATTGATCCAGTGCTGCTGATTTATTACATAACCATTATCCTAAACCTTTAAGTCAATTATACAGTACCATGGAATCCTATTCATATGCATGACAGAGTTTGAACATGAGCTAGAAACACCACAGATATTTATAAGAAAACCTTCGCAGTATATCTTCTGCTCAAGCAGATTAGCAGTGTTTTATGNAATACCACCACTTAAATGTATGATATAATAAGATCTGATACCTACAATGGCGTCGAACAAAACCATTGCTCTTAATAGCCCTGTAACAATAGCATTTTAAGCTTTCATTTAACATAACCAGACTGATGGCAACAAAAACCCCAATTATGTTATGATATTAGTGCTATCCTTGTTGTTCACCAGCTTTTACACATGAAAGCTTTAGGAAAACTTACTACACTACAGATAAAAAATATAGCAGTCTGCCATCTGATTAATGAGTAAGACAGTGCAGCCCATACATTTACTAGATGATAGTTTTATAGTCAGGAGAATGTATGTAACACTTATTTATGTTCTGATTCTCACCAATTATGTTGGTGTATCACTATATATCACTACGAAAAACTAGTCTCTACTGGTATACTGTAAAAGCATATCTTTATTCTTACTCATGTAGAATTATAAGACTAGTCTGTACTGAAACAGCATATGTGTCTATTGTATAGGGACACTTAGCTCTTTTTCACTTGTTAAGAAGAAGGACTGTAAGTACAGTTGTGTATCTCAATTCATCTTCTACTGGCAAATAGTAAAAGGTTTGTAGAAGGGGATAGTGTACAAGGAAGATGGCNGTAAGAAAGAACAATACAGAGGATTGCTGAAAGTATCAAAGAACATCCTGACTAGGACATTAGATATTATTTTTNTATTTACTCCTTAAGCTCTTTGCACTGGGATCCAGTCGTACGTACTATTGAACAAGCATANTGTTACATGTGGGCAAAATNATTTNGAATTACAGGGAAGGTAAAATAAATCTCAGTGTTTGCATGCANGGAGAATATTGTATTTTTGTATTTTACACACANATACTGACCAGTGTTACTATTACACTGTTATTAAATCTGATCCAGAAACATCATCTTTCAACGCTAATACTGTTTGTAACTAATGAAATTTACCTCCCCTACAATTCAACATGGTTTTGCCCACTTGTAATTTTATATTCATAAGTTAATAGTATGTAAGTCCAGTCCTTTAAAAGAAGCATTGTATTCAGTGAGCACCATGCTTTAACTACAGTTTATACACAACTTGCCTACATCTAGATTCCTAAATAAAACTCTATAGCTTACATTATCAAATAATAATATACAATATTACTTTACATTACTTTACATTCGACACTGATTTCTCTGGAAATGCTTTATTGGATATTCTAAATTTAACACAGGAATGCTACAAAAACCTCTTTATTGAAATTATGGATTTTGTGGGAATGTTTCCACATCCATGGTTATGTTCATTGAAATGGAGAATTAGGCATGGCCACTGATTTGGAAGGTTTTCATGTAGCCTTTTACACACATTACTTGGTAAATATTCACTGGAAAANAAATAATTGTTGTGGAGATTGCAACTACTGTGTTGATGTGCTAATGATGTGGATTGAAATGGCATGTACTGTTTTTTTTGTAATAATTGTTTCATTCCTAAATTACTAATATGTTTTTTTGTTATGCTTGGATATATGTAATTGTAAACAACATTATACAAGGAATACGTTGATAACATGCAACACTGAACATATGTCTGTTTAATTCTTTAATATTTCTCTAATATTTAACCCAGCTCTAGCAAAGAAAAACTATATAAAAAGACTATGCAGATTTCAAATTTATTTCAGGGTTGATTTTATTTATTGNCATTTTTTGCTTATACTTTGTTATTTTGATTTTGCTTATTATGTTAACTAAAAATGAATGGCAAATATATGACAGATGTGTTACAAATGTCAGAGTAAATGATATTTTCCCAGAAAAAAAATCTACGAGGAAAATGTTAGTAATTGTAGCCCCAAACTACATTACAACAAAGTGAAGATAAATGTAAAAGTGTCATCAGATTAATAAATANAAACAAAAAAACATATGTAAACAAACCCATAATATACATTTTGTGCATAAAACACAAAATGATTGCAATGACTGTGACAACTGGCATGCACACAACATGGAAATACATTTATCATGCAGTTATTCTTAAAGAAGCAGGAGAAATAGTTGCAGAGAGATTCTTGCCTACATTATAGGCATTTTTGCCTCCTTTATAATCCAGTCCAACAACAGTGTGATCTATAAGTATAGCTCCAACGCTGACCCACAAAAATAAACTTTCAATGAAATTGGCTGGGCTAAAGAGTTGTTGCTAAGCAATAGTTCCTAGATAAAAATTTTTATCTTGTTAGATATGTGTGCAGTGACACTCAAGTTTGGTGGTGGTATGACATAAAACAGATCCCACATTCAAACACTTTAGTTCTTGTAATTGCATAAACCTTTTACCGCCAGTGACACAATGTCCACGTTTTAGCCAGGTACTCTCTGTGCATGCTCTTTCTTTAAATACTTTTACATTACTGNTACATTCTGTACAATTCAAGAGTTTTACGGTCTGCAAAGTTTCATAATTTATATTTTGCAGTAATTTTTTTTAACTCTTTTATCATCATCTTCAATTTTCCTTCAATATTCCATCAAGAAGTATCCATTGCTCTTCTTTCGTAAGTTCCTTTTCTTAATTTGTTCTGTTAAAACGTTTTTAAATACACAGGTGTCAGGAGTGACTACAAGAATGAAACTAATGTTATTCTATACACACATATTACAAAACAGCTAAGCAAAAGTTCTTCCAAGAGTGTTTTCACCAAGGGGTCAAGAACATCCTAGGCATTTAATTTGCTAAATTAGAAATGAACTCTGGCTGGCCTCCACACATTAGCTTGCATCCCTGTTTTTGCTGCAGAGAACCTNGGTTTGGCTACCTGGATTCTTGAAATTGATGATCTAGGGGATGAAAATGAGTTAGTAGGACTAAGTACTGTAGCTGCTCTATTATTCTGTTGGGCCTCTTGGACAGGAGCATGATAAGGTACTGGTCCTACAACACTGTTTGGCAAAGGTTGGCAAGTTTCATCGGATCTCCAAACTGGTTCTGCCAGGGTTGTTGCAGCTCTAGGAGCTAATACAGTTGGTGTCATGCTGACTGATGATGACATTGGAGTTGGAGTTGAGAAGCGCTTTATTTCATGGGCTCTTGCGGTTTTCACAGGCACTTGTCTAGCTGGAGTAACATTCAACTTTTGATTATCCTGAGTATTTGAAGAATCACCAAAACAGAACATGGCTGAATTTAGCTGGTATGGCTGATGGCGCATAAAATCAATTGCTTGCATTCTTGGCTTGGCAGGAGCACCTTTCTTTACTTTGCTGTTTACTTTATTGCCTTGTGACTTGGAGGCTGCTAATGGATAAAAAGGAGATACCAGTGGATTATATCCAATTGGAGGAGGTGCCCGAATATTAGGTGAATATTTCCATGATGATGGAAGAGATGGTGTTGGTGATGGTGTTCTTGGCCTTGAATTAGGTCTGGAACTAGATCTGGTGTCTGAGTCAACCACAAATTTGTCCATACGACTTTGTCTTTTTGCAAACAATTCAGCTCCTTTACCTTTCAATTGGGGTAGATCTTGACCTCCATTCATAAGTTGTTCTGATGCTTTTAAAATGGGCTTTGGTGCCACAGGAGGAGGAACTTTAAATTTTCGTGCTGAAGACTGCATAAAATTGCAAGCTTCAGCTCCTAAACTAAGAAAGTCCTCTTCTGGTCCAGACTCAAAACCTGCCCCATGTTGTTCTTGTTTGGGTTTATCATCTATATTCTGCACCATAGAGAGAAGTTCTGGGTTTGGCATATATTTCTTCTCCTCTTTTTTGACAAACATTTGTTTCTTGCCACCTCTTTTTCGTGCTTCATTTAAAATACCAGTACGTCCAATAGGTACAGAGATCCTCTGTTCTCTAGAGTTTACAGTCTCTGGTGACTGGTTCACATTAGCAACTGGGGAGGCATAAGAAGGGGCATTCTTTAAGGAACTGGATNTTGGACTTATGAACTGTGATACAGTAGATGGTGATGGGGTCATTGGAGTAGAGTCTGTTACACATGGTTGGGAAGTTACTGTTTGAGATCCTTGTGGACGAGAAGGAGATGAGAGATATATGGAAGCTGTAGTAGTCCTAGGTGTTGTTGGAATTGGATGGTTCTCTTTTCCACATTCAATGTATTGTGTTGTTGAAGATGGCAAAGGTCTGCCTGGTGCTGGAATATAAAGTGATGCAACAGAGCTAACTGGGGCCTTTGGAGGACTTGAAGCATTTTCAGTTGTAAATGGAGTAAATGGTGAAGGAGCAATATTTTGCACGGGTGGACTGTCAAATTTTTTGGGTGGGGTAGGTCTAAACACAACAGATGAAGCCAAAGTTCTCTGCCCAACTTGACCTGGTGTGAATGGTCGTGCTGATCTGTTGAAGATGGCACCTCCAGTCACTGAGGCTTGAACATTTTCAGTCGGTGGAACCTGAGACGGAGCAGGGGCTAGTGATATCTTTGTGCTTGTTACTTTGGTATTCTCTGAGCTCTGACTCTCACGGCTTCTTTCCACATTAACCAGGTTTCCATTACTTACTGATTTTCTAGGAGGGGCAATTGGAGTTTTTGGCAACTCTTGTGGATTTTGTTTTTGATTTTTGTCAACCATCTGTTCTGATTTTTGTCTTTGTACTTCAAATAATGCTGCTCCTTTTCCAGATGCCTCGCTCAGACCCTTTTCTTCTTGTAGCTCATGTTCCATTTTAGGCTTTTCAATATCCAAATAGGTGCTGTCCCAGTCTGAATTGTTTGTTAGACTGCGAGCATCAGAGAAACCTTCTTCATCAAATTCTGATTCACTTGTTGGGAGGACACCGTCCTCGTCTTCAATATAACGATCTTCGTCTACACTTCCGTAACTCACAAGAGTGTATTTTTTTGCTCTTTGCCGCCTCTTTTTAAACATAAGAACCCCCTTAGAGTGGGGATTTGGAGCATCAGTTAACAGAGAAGCGATGGTTCTACATTTGGTTCTTGCCTCCTTGGTGTTTTTCTCCTGAACACTTTCACTGCGGTGAAGTTCTGCAAGAGAACACAACATATATGTGGTTTAGTTATTAATCTTGACATTGTTTCAAGGCTACAGGCAGCTTCATTACAATACTGAAATTTAAAGCTAAACTACATAGTTCAAAATAATATCCAAAAGACAAAATAATATACAAGTAGCCTGTACTTGCCAACGCTTCTCAAACATCTTTCTAGAATTTATGGAATCTTATAAAGTAATCCTATACATCTAAGAAGCAGGGCAACCACTGACATTCCACACACTTGACTAAAGAAATTCCTATAAGAGACACTGCTTAATTTGGCCTATGTAACATGAACAAAAATGAGAAAAGCACATTCTAGCCCGGATCCATGTATCAGGGCCAGCCCAGTGGGTGGAATTGTAAGCCTAGAGGACATCTTGCCATGCACTTGAATTTCCTCCTGCACATGTCTGGAGCATGCATGCATGCATGCTTCCAGGAATATTGCCCGACTTCCTCACTCTGCTTGAGGAAGTCGCCCATCCTGCGGGATTCAGAATCCGGTTCTGTGTGATTAAGTGTTCCAGAATGTTTTTCACCATGAACTGAAATGAATCCTGTCTATGTTTTGCTAGACATACATACCCTTAAAAATTTAAGAATAAAGTGGTAATTATAATTCATTCTTATGTGGCCAAAATGACTACACAAACAATTGGTGGTTCATACATTTTCCAGCTGTAATGTTTGAATCATTCTGCATATATCCTTATGAGAACTGGTAATAATGATGACACTACTAAAAGGAGAAATGGTATGCTGCATTTATATCATATAACGATGAGCAATGCAATATTCATTTCTGCACTATGAATATTGCAGTTCTCAACCTACCTATCATTACTTTTTAGATATTTTTCCCCTGTTCATAGAAAAGTAGAGGTTAAAAGGATTTTCAACCCATTCCTTTGGCAGATTTGACACAACATGCTGGAGCGACAGACAGTTAACTGCAGGAAGTTATGACAACCTTATGTATAACTACCATCATTTAGTAACTTCAAAGCTATATGTGGCACAATTCAATACCCTTTAAGATTGTTTTCAATCCATTCAAAAAACAGATTGCCACTGCAGAATAGATGCAAAAAAACCAAAATGATTAAAAAATCATAATTTGTTAAAGCTAGAAAAAAATGTACTTTCTAAATGACTCTTTTGTTATTTTCTATGTAAGGTAGAAGTTGTTTAATTCTGACAGTACTTTAAGTACTGTTTTTTATAATGTATTTAATGGCATAAGACAATTGTTATTGTGGTAAAAAAAAATCTTTAAAGGAATAATAATCATGTGCAACAGTTGAAACAACAACATTTAGAAATGCTGAAGAGGAATGTGTAGCATTTTAACATATCAAAAATAGCTGAATGAGCAGCTGGAGAGAATAGAAGAGGAACCTGATACTTCTTTTACACTCTCAGTGACCACTTTAAGCATAGAAAATTCTAATAAATGCAACTGGAAGGATAATATGGAAATAAAATGCTTTTAAAATAACTAATTCACTTCATCTCCACTAACCCGGAAAGTTTTGGCATATCCCTCATGGAAATGGCTATACTATAGCTTGCTGAATGTGACAGTCTCAGAAACAGCTAACTTTAAAGTGCTATATAACTTTCCATAAACGTCTGGCATTAACTTTACCAATGAGTAGTATACATTTCTTTTTACTAACAGGCACAAGTGATGTTCCCAGGAAGGTGTTATTAGTAACCGAAGCAGGTCAACCCACTTTAAATACACTTCTCTTCCCAAGCTCTTCAAATTGTCAAGCCAATCACTCAACACCCAAGCATGCAGTGCAGAGAGAGAGCCACAAGCCAATTACACACAAAATGAGCTGCAATTCCTGGAGTTGATATAATATTATGCCACTATCTATAAATTTGGAACATACAGTCTCAATGTATATTACAATACAATTTCAGCTTAAAAAAAAAAAAAATCACACGGGTAACTGATAGGAGTTGTTATTTACCTGCATATGGATTATCTGTGCTGTGGTAAGAAGATACCGGTGAAACAGGCATGACATACACACCATTAGAGTCACAATGTTCCATAAAGAGACTGCAAGGGACAAATGCTCTCGGAGCTGGAGCTTAACCAAAGTAGGAAAATCTCTCCAGCTCTCTGCTGCCCTTTCTACAAGTCTTTTTAAGTCCCCACTTTTGTGTCCCCTGGCATAGCTGTTGGGTTCACTGGCTCTCAGAAGCTGATGAGATCATTAAGTCTATTTATATGTGCCTGGGCTTATCACTGGACCAGGCTATGGACATTGTCACCTGTCACTTCAGCTATGTTCCTCTTCGTCTGTGATTGAGTTAGAAAGAAATATTTTCTGCCAGCCGCAAATTTCTTTACCCCCCTTTCCTTTAAAAGGAGTGTGAAACAATGATATGTATTCCAGTGTGGAAACATGAGGTCAATGCACTTAAAATACTGCTGTTATCCATAATGATTCTGCTAGAAAATCAATACAACTCCTGCTTCACTATACATTGGAGGAAGATAGTATTGTAACAAAATTGTGCATAGCATTTTGAATCAAACTTGGTTAATAAATATATTTAAGGTGTATCCATTAAACATCTAATTTAATTTACTACTACTACTAAGGTGAATTAGTAAGTAGGGTGTTCTTACAAANATCTGTTTTATTGTCTCTAAGAACAGAATAAAAAAATATATTTATATATATTTCCATAAAATGTTTAATATGTAGTCATAACTATTAAACATGGCAAATTGATTTACAACAAATATACTAATAATAAAATATACTGTTACATAAAAGGTCAAAGTTTGTAAAAATTGTTTTTATGAGTTACAGGTAAAGAAAGAAGTGTAATAAGTACAGCACCCACTCTCAGCCCAAGACATTAATGGCCTCTGCACATTTGTATTATGGAATTTTGATGGTATCTTGAAATTTCGACTGATATTTCTCTATAAAACCTAACTAAAGTCATAAGATTTTCCCCACCCTTACCTAGCTCTTTAACAGGGCTTGTGGAATCTTTTTCACTTGGAACAGGTATAAAAAGTAGCCAGCCAAATCACATAAACAAGTACTAGGTATGCATTACACAGCAAGTACATACTGTCCCAACCTTGGGCAAATTTCCTGACCCCAACACGCTATGCAGGCACAGGACTGATTGGCGTAGATATACAAACCATCTATTATCGGTTAGCAAAGTTTCTGGACTGTTTTGTCGGCCTTGCTTCTACGCAAAGGACTGGATCTAAATGACTGGATCTGAAACACATTTTTTTCCACACCTTAGGAGCAGTAATTAACCACAACACAGTGCTCTTGTAGATCCACATCTCCGTAAAGGTCTTGCGTATGTCAGTGGTACGGGAAGTAGATGTGTGTGTACTGACAGTACACAGGGGGAAGGATGATACAGTAAGGGCTGGCTTCCCTGGTGTCTGCACCTCTGTCATTTCACGCAACAAGGGCGCAGAAACCTTAATCAGCTTTAAGAAGTCTACCATAAAGTAGACTTCATAACTCCTATTTGCGGATCAGAAACATTAGGGTAGACTTCTGAATGTAGGTTCCTTTGAGGAAAAGTGGTCTCCCTTCTGTCCGTTGTAGAATATGTACATTATTAGAAGTCTTAGGTTTGGGTAAACGATTTTAGAGCCAATGACACAAGTATTGTAGAAATTTAGAAGTGATGGTATAGACATAGAAATACAGTCCTGATAATCACCCCGATTAATTGTACATAGAATGTACCTGGCTTAAAAAATTATCTAGTTCTATTTACATTAAATAATAAGAATGTTTGAGTATTACCCACAGAAATTCTGCCTTTCCGCAGTATGTAGAATGATAGAAACCCTGTGTCTAGGCCCCCTGTAGTAAGAAGATATTCATTCCCATGGCTTCACTTCAACTCCTTGGCATAGCAGCCAGTAATGCTTGGGATAAATTTAAATGTAACTGATACGCAATGTAAAAATAAGCTGCAATAAATAAAATGTAAAAGTAAAATGTTAATTGCAGGTGACTTTAAACCTTCTACAAGGCCATGACATTTTTTCACTGCAGTAATGAATGTCTACTAAATAACTGTGCGTGGTGGGGATTTCTGCCCCCTGGACCACAGGTGGGTTACCTGTAATTATTTTATCTTCAAAATGTTCCTAAAAGTTTTTAATAATTTACTGGGTCAAGTCTTGTCCAACAGCCCAATGAGCCCTTTTAATATAATGCATATTACTGATCAGGACAAACCTCACCTCGCTAACACTGGACTGGATCCAGACTTACCTACTACTGAGCTTATCTATTGAAACTTATTAAAACCATGTTGAATTGCAGGGGAGGTAAAAATGAATGTTGTCTGCATGCAGGGTAAACACATACATTTTTACTGGCCAATACAAAATGCCAGATACTGGCCAGTGTTACTGTTACACTGTTATTACACTTGGGCTGGAGACATCATCTCTCAACTCTAATACTGTTTGCAACTAATTAGATTTATGTCTTCTGCTATTCAACATGGTTTTCGCCCACTCCTAACTTTACGCTAGTAAGTTCAGTAGTACACAAGTCTGGATCCAGTCCACTGTGCTCCGAGATCCTATAGGAGGTAGCGGAGTTCTGAGATCGCAAGCCTGCGCATTCCTAATTCTTGTGTGTGCAGGAAGGGCACTCCCCTCGAACACACACAGTTATGACAGGTCATTCCTACCACCTCTCAGATTTTCATTATGCTTTTCATCCCACATGGACTTGGCAAAGCCATTTCTTTAACTGAATTGCCTACAGTACATATGCTTTTGTCCAGGGCTCGAAGTGGGGGGGTATACAGGGGTATGACATACCGGCACTTCTCCCTCGGTTGTAATGGAAAAATTTTAAATCTCCATTGACTTCCATTATTTTCTGTGTTTCCATACCCCCACTTCTAAATCTCCACTTCGACCACTGCTTTTGTCACTATCTGGTAGCTGAAAAGAACCTCTAAGCAGCCCAGAAATCAGCTGTTTCCTCTTTTTCTCTCTAAAACTGGAGGAATCTTGTTGCAAAATATTTGTTTTACCACAAAGTCTTCCCTCCTGAGTTATTGCTTTTAATATGGTGTTAATGCTGAGGCTTTCAGTGCAATAACATCACCTGTTCAGACATTGCATTAGCATACAGCATGTGGCACATACTGATCATTATTTCCTGCTCACAACATGAGTCTTAGAAAGTTTCAACGCTTTAATATAGAAAATTCTCATTATTAAAACTTATGGATGACAGGTTCCACGCAACTTAAACATCTCACATTCATCATAGCAAAATGTACCAGCAGCTTTATTCTATACTGATATACTGATAACTTATACACTACTGATATAAAATACAGCAATACAAGTGCTATATGCTCAATACCCATATAATACAACACAGTAAAATTAATTACTAATGCAAAAAGCTTCTGTATCATTATGTTATACCTTGTAGTCCCTATATATGCAGTATACCTTCATGTATCAGCAAACAGTAAATGTCCCCTGCCCCTTAGTATATATTACCCTTATTACACAGCACACAGTATAGCTCCCATATCTACAGAGTACTGGTCCCACACCCCGGTAATGCTCACCCCTGCCTTGGAAGTTTTACTGTTCGGATGGGATGGCCAGGTGCAGTCAGGAGCCTCTAGTAACATGCACTATTCCTGGTTCTGCCTCTCATTCCCTGAACTGCGGAAGCCAATCAGTGAGTGAGGCAGCCAGAACACCAGTAATGATTAGATCCNTCGAGCCTTCGGACCTGTACATTCTAGCAGCAGTACCGAGTCAAGGGGACATTATGTTCCAGGGACGGCGAGGGTTTTTTGAGGCTATCAGAAGAAGTCTTGTGGTTACAGCCAAGCCACATTTATTTATATTATAATATATATGTTATATAATTTATATCATATATTATAAGATATATATATATATATATTATAATATATATATATTATAATATATAATATATGATATATATTATAATTAATATATATATATATATATATATATATATATATTGCTCTCTCTCTTTCTCTCTCTCTCAGTTTGTTTCGTCTTAGGCTTTTTAGGCTTGTGTATACAAGTTAAAAGTGACTGGGGCTCCAAACTGCCAGTAGAAAATTATAACTTTCATGTAAAAGCAGAGATGGATGCAGGTAAGAGGTTCTCAGAGAGGCTTTCAGAATCTTACCCCTGGTGTGCATAGTATCTGATTGTCATGGTAGTAACATTACATAAAACATAAAATATTTGAAGTACATTACTCATCCATTACTACACAACTGTCCCAACTTCAGATTTGAGTGTAAGGTCAGTGGGGTAGGTAC
>JABWIB010011022.1:0-12548 GCA_016617825.1 Platyplectrum ornatum | reverse complement strand
CTCCCTGACTCCTCCCTGCGCAGAGGGCGCGCGCTCTCCCTGACTCCTCCCTGCAGAGGGCGCGCGCTCTCCCTGACTCCTCCCTGCGCAGAGGGTGTGTGGCTATCTCTGTCTTTATGATAAATTGATATTGCTTCTTCTTACTCCCGATCACCTGTAGAAGAAACCGAAGGTAGAGAAGAAAGACAAGAAAGAACTGGGAGTGATCGTGTATGATATCCCAACCCCGCCGGGGGAGAGGAAAGGTAACACGACCCGTGCACATATAGCAGCATTGATCCTATCAAGGGTATTGGACTAAGAGGAATAATATAATACAAATATAATAATATACATAACCTGGATGTAGTAGGAAGAAGCGCACCCCGGTATGATGGATGTAGTAGATCTTATTCCTCCAGGAATATGTCAATAGAAGATGCCAGACGGTCTGCACTAAAAGGACATTGAGCATTGACCCCGACCAGTCTACTTGGTGTAGGATAGGCCCCGGGTATCCTGAATAATGCACTTATACATGTGTATAGACGCAGCACTGTGTGAGGTTACACCATGTCATTGTCATTGTGACGTTTCACCAATCTCATCCTCACCAGATGTATCTGGCGCCATGCCGGACTCCTACAGCCCACAGTATGTGGAGGCTGCCTGGTACCCGTGGTGGGAGAAGGAAGGATTCTTCAAGCCAGAGTATGGGGTGAGTGAATTCTGTGTAACTTACCTATAGGTTTCCTTGTGTAGCCGCCATTCTTATTGTGGTTGTATCGCAGGATGCATTCTAGGAGTGTGATGCTGTTTGAGTAACAGGCCTTATGGGGGGTGATTTGGGCATTGGCTATAGGTGTGGGCTGGCTGTGCTGCCCCAAAGTGTGGGCGCTAGAGGACATGTAGTCCATTTAGAAGCCAAGTATATTTAATATGCCTTCTGCTACTTTGCATTGTCGCTGGTTAAAGTACAGTTATGGCTTCTACCTCCTTATAACATTGCCCTGTACCAGTAATACTAGTCCCAATGATTGACTAGTATTAAGGAAAACAGTTCTATGTAGTTCCTGTACGTATCCTGTAGGTGGCAGTATTAGATCATGAGTGGTGACATTTACACTGTGCAGTCACATTGGAGTATCTGTCTTTATGGGATAGCAATGATCCCACATGTTTATATGTGTTCTGGCTGAGGTATGAAGGTGGTGGTGAGGGGGTCCAATCCGTTACTCTTGTCTTTCAGAGAAAGAGTATCTCCGAGCCCAGCGAGAAGGGTATGTTCATGATGTGTATCCCTCCCCCCAATGTCACTGGATCTCTCCATCTCGGACATGCTCTTACCAACGCCATCCAGGACAGCCTGACCCGCTGGTGAGTACCTGAGCGGGAAGATGCTGATGTTAGTAACACAGATAGAAAGGGGGAACGGACCGAGCAGAATCATGACACGAGACTGAATGCAGATAGTAAAATGCATGCTGTACTTCTATGACGATCATAGCTTGTATGACGCTTTCACCTCTCAGGCATCGTATGCGAGGTGAGCTGACGCTGTGGAATCCGGGTTGCGACCACGCAGGAATCGCCACCCAGGTGGTAGTGGAGAAGAAGCTATGGAGGGAGCTCGGGAAGACGCGGCATGACATCGGGCGGGAAGGTTTCATAGAGGAGGTGTGGAAGTGGAAGAGAGAGTGAGTCTAGGTGGAAACACCTTTACATCCGTTACACCACTATATCCCTTGTAGTATTCCATTGGTGTGTGTTTCACGTCTGCTGTTTGTTATATCAGAAAGGGAGATCGAATCTATCACCAGCTGAGGATTCTGGGTAGCTCGCTGGACTGGGATCGAGCCTGTTTCACTATGGATCCGGTGAGGACTTGCTCTGGCCCCTGCAGGTCCCTATGACCGGTTCACGCTCTTTCGCTGATGACTATTCTCATTCCTTCTTTAGAAACTGTCCGAGGCCGTGCAGGAAGCCTTTATCCGCTTACACGAGTCCGGGGTGATTTATCGCAGCAAGAGGCTTGTGAACTGGTCCTGTACCCTTAACTCTGCCATATCGGACATAGAGGTGAGGAATCCCATAGAGGGTTTGATTATAATCTGATAGACGTGTTGTCTGATGGCAGTATGAAGGGGCAGTAACATGTGACTATTGGCTTGTTCCTATGCTAGCCAGCTACTCATCATTGTATTGGCCTCCGTTGTCTTGGACTGAGGCCTGATAGACACAGGAACATTGGAATCCGTTTCCCTGACGTTCCCTGAATACTGTTTTACAGGTGGACAAGAAGGAGCTGACCGGTCGCACTGTGCTGCCCGTCCCTGGGTACAAAGAGGGTGTAGAGTTTGGGGTACTGGTTTCGTTTGCTTATAAAGTCCAGGAAACAGGTGAGAGTAAAAGGCTTTGAGCTTTGTTTCCTGCCCCGTCCCGTCCTGTGGCTCTTCCACCTGCTAATGTGATGTCCACCCTTGATCTAGGTGAAGAGGTTGTGGTGGCTACTACCAGAGTAGAGACCATGTTGGGGGATACAGCGGTGGCTGTACATCCGCAGGATCAGCGGTATCAGGTGAGGAAAGCCTTAGTGTTCCTATAATACATCTATAGAATCATGGCCATCACACTCCTGAGAAGGGAGAGGAAGCAATTATTAATAAACAACACGTTTACCACAACTAAACCAACTCTCTGATATATACAGCACTTACAAGGAAAGAAAGTCGTCCACCCGTTCTCCTCCCGTCTTCTTCCCATCGTCTTCGATGAGTTTGTGGATATGAGCTTTGGAACAGGTGAGTGGACCAAATACCTAGAACAATGGTTTTCCCTATGCAGACATTTGGTTCTGGCCAACGAGTTTCGACAACCACGCACTGTACCTATACATTTCGACAGGCATTTTTTTTTTTCTGGATAAGTCGCTTGTAAGCATCTACTGTACCTGTCTCATCCCTCTGATCCCACATTTCAGGCGCTGTAAAGATCACCCCTGCTCATGACCAGACCGATTATGAGGTCGGGGTGCGACACTCCCTGGAGTTTGTGAACATCATGGACGACAATGGACTGCTGGTCAATGTGCCCGAGCCATTCTTGGTGAGAAGAACACCCGCTTTTGTCCGACTCCCTATACATGCTAATACTTTATAGAAAAACAACACGTTTCAAACGTTTCTTCTCAGCTTCTTCTGCTTCTAATTTCAGGGAATGAAACGTTTTGAGGCCAGAAAAGCTGTTTTGGAAGCTTTAAAGGAGAAGGGATTATTTAAGGAGATTAAGGACAATCCTATGGTGGTTCCTGTCTGCAGGTACAGTTTTGGAATAGTTGTATTAATTTGGTAATTGTAAATATTCTCATTGAACCCGCAAATAACTTTACAACCCTATTCCTTTGTGCACTTTTCTCAGCCGCTCCAAAGACATCGTGGAGCCCCTGTTAAAGCCTCAGTGGTACGTGCGCTGTGATGAGATGGGAAAGAGAGCCGCAGACGCCGTGCGCAACGGTCACCTGTCAATCATACCCGAATTTCATAATAAGACCTGGTTCAACTGGATGGACAACATTCGGTGAGTGCATGCACGGCTGGACTGTCCGGGGAGAGCTTTAGAAGACTCCTTTTGGGCTGTATAGTTCAGAAGATGTATAGGATCGCCTCGCTAATGTGTCATTTCCATTTCTATTAGGGATTGGTGCATTTCACGGCAGCTGTGGTGGGGCCACCGAATCCCGGCTTACTTTGTTACCATTAATGACCCATCTGTGCCCCCTGGAGAGGTAATTTGGGTGCTGTGTGGTTAGCTTAGTCTTAGTAAAGGGAGGGAAGGGTATTGGTAGTTAACCTAGTGGTGATGGTTATGTATTCAGTATAAGCTGCCATTGGACGCGTATTTTGACCACGCTGCTTATCTGTGCAGGACACTGACGGCAAGTACTGGATCAGTGGTCGCTCCGAGGAAGAGGTGAGACGTAAGGCAGCCAAACAGTTCAACGTGACTGAGGACAAAGTGTCTCTTAGACAAGGTAAGGCCCCTATGGCTGATATGATACAGAACCTAGCGGAAAGGCTCCGTTGACGTGAGTCCTCTGCAGTATTTGTCATTGGTGCTTTAGGTGGCTCAGATTTATGTCCCAGAACTCTGTGCAAATCTGTACCTTTGTGCTTCAGATGAGGACGTACTGGACACCTGGTTTTCCTCTGGACTCTTCCCATTCTCCATTTTTGGTTGGCCCAATGAGGTGAGGATCTATATGAGTGATGTACTAATAGAAACACACTACACCCACCTCTGGAACCATACAGCTTTAACATGCTAGTGCCTGATTAGTATTATTTTCGATTGGGGCAGGTGCGCTCTTGCTCATGTGTTTTTCTATTTGGATTACACTGGACAAAGCAAAAAGACTTCTCTTTTGTCTATTAAGTTGCAATGCACTCAGTGGATTTTCCTCTTTGTAGGAGTAACTCCATCCTGTATTATGAGATGAGTAACGTGATGTATTTTTCTCTTCTAGACTGAGGACCTGCAGGTATTCTACCCCGGCACGCTCCTGGAGACCGGTCATGATATTCTGTTCTTCTGGGTGGCCAGAATGGTGATGCTCGGTCTTACTCTAACCGGAAAACTGCCCTTCAAAGAGGTATCGTGTCCTTAGCATGTGCTTGTAGTCATTGTATATCTGACTTACATTTACCATCAATATTTAAAACCTACTTTATTATTATTATTATTATTATTAATAATACTACTATTATTAATATTATTTAATAGGCACCACACAGTGTTGTACAATAGGGAATACAGTACAAGACAGGACATTGTGGTACTGAGTAATATCATATAAGTAGAGTACAGCATAGTAGAGTGTGAAATGGAGAACAAGAACTGTTCAAACATAAGTACATATAAACATTAAGCAGAAGGCTATGAAAATGAAAGAAAGTAAATAAGTCAGTGAAGGTTGAGGCTCAGGAGAGATAGGAGGAGGAAAATAGGGGCCAGGTAGAGGGAGATGACAGGAGGGTGGAGGGTCCTACTCGTGTTAGTAACATGCTAAGCAGGAGGGAGAGGTGGACAGTGCAGATGACATTGGGATGAGAAAGGAGAGTGTAGATGTGGAGGTGTACTGGTCCTTGTATAACATATTAAGGTCAAACCCATCCCAAGTAGGTCTTAACGTCTCCTGCTACCTCTGACATTCCCTCTTCCACATTTTTCATGTATTTTTCTCATTGGTTTGGCCCATGACGTTTCCCATTGTTCTGCTGATTCACAGGTCTACCTCCATGCCATCGTACGGGACGCTCATGGGCGCAAGATGAGCAAGTCTCTAGGAAACGTCATTGACCCCCTGGATGTCATCAGAGGAATAACCCTTGAGGTAAGGATATAACATGGGTAGAGGACCAGGGAACTGGGGGCTGGTAGACTAGTTCTTCTTGTGGTACATTGGCTGTCTGGGTAGGGTTGAAAGAAGGTGGCAGCATCCAGCAGGCTTGTATTTTAACCAGATGAAATACCACAGGCTGATTAGATATTATAATCAATCTGCGGGATAGCAAAGTGAAAATACCAGAAGGAAGAGGACATAGATCTGGATAAACGTGTTGCACTATGTCAGGGTCATAGTGAAGATGGAGGGGAGGGGGTAAGGTATCAGAAAGGGGGTGAAGGGCTAATGTCCTAATGGCCAGATTCAGATTTACACTCCAATGACTTACACTCTCATGGGCAAAACCATATTGAATTGCAGGGGAGGTAAAATGAATGTCAGTGTGTGCATGCAGGGAGAATACTTTATTGTTGCATGTTGCACACAGATACTGACCAGCGTTACTGTTACACTGTTATTACACTTGTGCTGGAAACATCATCTCTCACCTCTAATACTGATTCCAACTAATTCAATTTTCCTCCCCTGCAATTCAACATGATTTTGCCCATTCTTGCAAAATCTTTTGACTGGAACAATTTATCTTATAGTGTATGGCCAGCTTTAGTCATGAGTATAAGTGTAAATCTAAATCTGGCCCATTGTGAGTTTGGTAAAGGGCTAGTCTCTGGGTCTTGGTGGAGGTGGGGTAAGGCATCAGGAAGTAGGGTGAAGAGCTAGTGTAGGGGTCATAGTGAGGATGGAGGAGGGTTAAGGCTCCAAGAAGGGAAGGGGGAAAGAGGCTAGTGGTGAAAGGTGGACAGAGGATATACAATGGGATTGTAAAGTGATACATGACCGATTCCATAATATGTTACTGGTTGTTGTTAAGATGTTGAGAGCCATTGGCTTAGACCATACTCCTGTATTCCTGACCGTTCATCTGTCGCCAGGGCCTGCATGCTCAACTCCTTGACAGTAATCTGGATCCTGCTGAGCTGGGAAGAGCCAAAGAAGGGCAGGTGCGTCTATTGTACCATTGTGTTTCCAGTATACCTTCTATATTATCATTTTGGTTACTTACGCCCAATGTCTTCTCTCTACTCCTCAGAAATCTGACTATCCCAGCGGAATCCCTGAATGCGGAACGGACGCGCTAAGATTTGCTCTATGCGCCTATACCAGTCAGGGTACGTAATGCCGCACTGTGTGTATATACCGTCTTTGTGTGCTTATAGGGACTCGATCATTGGTTTATTTTGTGTCTCAGGACGTGATATTAACCTGGATGTAAACCGGATCCTGGGTTATCGCCACTTCTGCAACAAACTCTGGAACGCAACTAAGTTTGCCATGAAGAGTCTGGGCGATAACTTTACCCCTCCGGACAGTTCACTGGTGGGTAACGTGTTGTCATTCCTCAGTCTCAGTGTTGTTATAGATTTGGCTCTTGTTAGAACGCTTGTATGTGGTTTATGTGTTGCAGCCGTCCGGGCAGGAGAGTCTGGCGGACCTGTGGATCTTGAGTCGTCTCAGTCTGGCGGTGGATCTCTGTAACACCGGATTCCAGAATTACGATTTCCCGGGGATTACGACGGCGGTGTACAACTTCTGGCTGTATGATCTGTGTGACGTCTATCTCGTAAGAAATGCTGTATATGTGTATAATATAGCCTCTAGTCTCTTACCATAGTATCTTTCCTATATTTCCTAACACGCGTCTGTGTCTGAGCACATTTCCATCACACAGTGTATTGTATGTATATCTCTGCTCAGTGTCATGGTGTAATGGTTGCTCATCTGGTCTGATCCTCAGGAGTGCTTGAAGCCTGTGTTCTTTGGCTCTGATGAGATGGCTAAAGCAGTAGCGCGGTACACACTGTACACCTGTCTGGACGCCGGCCTCCGCCTGCTCTCCCCCATCATGCCATTTATCACAGAAGAGCTGTACCAGAGACTCCCCCGACGTTCCTCCCAAATATTCCCCAGTATCTCTGTCACTCCGTATCCTGAGACTACTGAGGTGAGTGTTCATGTCCTCCTGATGTACTAGACTGAGAGTGGCTCGGGGCCTCTGAACTGGGGTGAATAGTTAAAGAAAGGAGGTGAAGTTTTAATAAAGTGATATAAATNAGTTAATAATGAAAGGGAATCTTAGGAGTCCTGCACATACATAGTTCACATACTGTTTTTTAGATTCCAGTTTGTTTAAATTATTATCTGTTCATTATTTATTGTTCTTGAATTATTAGACAGGGTGTAGCAGGGGATGATATGGTGTCATGGGGTGAATTGTAAACTTAAAGTGGAGATCACATGGGTGGGATTGTCTATAGGCTGGCTAATAAAATTCTGGATTAGTACAGATGGCAGAGCAACATCCTAGGGGCAGCCATCTAATTCACAGAAAACCCCTAGTGTCCATCACCCAACACACAGAGCATCCTAGTCGCAGCCACCCAGCAACTAGTGACAGCTACCCAACACAGAGCATCCTAGTGACCACCACCTAACACACAGAGCATCCTAGTGACTACCACCCAATACTCAGAGCATCCTAGTGACTACCACCCAATACACAGATCATCATAGTGACCACCACCCAATACACAGAGCATCCTAGTGACCACCACCCAATACNTAGTGACCACCACCCAATACACAGAGCATTATGGTGACTACCACCCAATACACAGAGCATCATAGTGACTACCACCCAATACACAGAGCATCCTAGTGACAGCCACAGATGTGTATTATTATGTTTTTAAGGGTCTAGGTTGAGTGCAAAATGTAAATGATTGGATCCAGAAGTATTTTGTTTTTCTGTACACAGTTCCATTGGCGAGATGAGGAAATTGAGAGAAACATGGACCTGGCTTTGCTCATTGTAAAATCTATTCGGTCTTTGCGGGCTGATTATAACCTCACAAAGACAAAGGCAGACTGTGAGTATCCAGTGTCCTAACACCATACATCCTTGTATAAGATGCCATTCTAGATTCCTGCTAAATGGTCAATGTGAGAAGCTGCGCACAGCACATAACCTATGGAATCTGGATCTGTCCTGTAGCATATGCTGTACTGGTTACAGATACTCCCAAGTAATAAGGAGTCCACTATATATGTCACTATACACGCTATAAGTGTGTATATGTTGTGTATAGTGGACGTTAGACCAATAGCGCTTTATTGCCTGTAATAAGGGTATAAACTGTCTGATCTGCCTGTGCTTTGGCTAGTATGTACGTAATACATGAATTCCTCATCTATCAGTCTGTCTGCAGCCCTGGAAATCATTACATATTTGTACCCGGCATTACACTATTTATATGTGGTTTAAATCACATTGTAAACAGATAACTGGAATGTCACCCTGGGCGATGTTAGTGTATAGTGTATTTGCCTTTAAGGTGTGGCAGGTTATATTGTACAGACTTTGGACATTGCTCTAATATATGTCTATATGATGAGAATTGTTAGTGTCTGCTGCTCATTAACTCTCTATAACCATAAAACATGAAACAAAAAAATGTACTAAATTATTTTCATCCCTTCACAAGACTTTGGTAAAGTTGAGGGGGTACCAGCTGTGTCAATGACATGATACATGTTAAGCCCCACCTCCACGAGGTCATTTACATGAATTTGCATCATTAACTCCCCTGCTTGTTAACGCGCTAAATGATGGCATTGAACAGCGGAGGCTGAGATGGGTACTGTGTTCACACTGTGGGCCGAATGTGGGAGGCTGACCTACTCTTCCTGGAGTCTGGGAGTGTTGCCTGGGTATTCGGGTGTCTCCTGGTTGTTCCTGGCAAATATCTTCTTGCCGCAGGTTACGTAAAGTGTCACGACGATAACAACAAGTCTGTGGTTGCCGCTTACACCCAGTATATCACCGTCCTCTCATCCTCCGGCTCTCTGGTGATCCTGCAGCCAGAGGACCCTGCCCCCGAGTGGAGCGCCGTCAACACGGCTGCGGATAAAGCCACCGTCTACCTGATTCTCAAGGTGAGCCCCGCAGGACTCGCGTCCCTCTGCCATGCCATATACTTAAGTGTCTGATGTGGCTGTGTCCAAGGAATTAATGCGTCCTTATATTGGTTCAGGGCCTCATCGATCCAGGTAAGGAGTTGGCCAAGCTGAAGATAAAGCATTCGGAACTGAGCCGGCAACTGGAGAAGCTGCGTGAGCGCATGGGGGGAGCGGATTACCAGAGCAAGGTCCCTACCGCAGTCCAGCAACAAGACTCGGAGAAGGTGAGTGAGGGAGGAATCCTCTGTACATCAGCGGCCGCTCTCTGGCCTGGTTAGACATTGGCGTTTAAAGTGCCCGGAGCTGCAGAGAACCCAACTCTACTTCATACAGGAGTTTATGCCGTGTTTAACTATTAACTCTCTGTCTTCTCCCAGATGAAACAACTGGAGACGGAGAACCAGAAGGTGGAGGAAGCCATGGTCAGCTTCCAGAAGATGGTGTAGGCCCAGCCGNGTCTCCTCTGTCCATCTGCGGCTTCTGAACTTTAGTTTTTTTGTTATTTTTTTGTTTTTTTTGAACAAAAGTCTCCAAATAAAACCTAGAACTGTTGTATGTGAGATGTCACACGTGGGATCTCTAAGAAAAGAAAACCCCATCCATGACAGCTAGGACACAGGATCCTTCAGAAATGTTTCTATCATGTGCTGTAAACATCTAAAATAGGAAATATTTAAGTTTTCACTGAAATATATTCTGGGCTGTTGCTAATGGTTTCACACGTTTGTTTCTTTATTTGAAGGATTTGGCATTATTGGGTAGAGGTTTTCCTACTCTGTCCTGTTGGGGGGACCCTGCATGTTCTACCCTCTTACGTTTAGTCTGTGACTCCCCTCCAGCCGGTCTGTTTCTGATGCCGTCCTGTCCTCCCTCGTATCACAATACAGATCCCATGCCGCTGAAACCCTCTGCTCTGCTTTGAGCATTTCGGCGATCTAATCGGTTTCTGTTCTATCGCGACACACCGTGATAGCGGCTCCCGGCTGCATCTGACTTTAGAAGGCCTTAAAAGTGTGGATCTGGCGACCATAAGAGACCCCACCTACCTATACTATATATTGTAATTCTTCAAATCATTTCTCCGTGTATAGCCGAATGCTATTTATTGAATGGCATGCTATCATAATGCCAACCCCTGCCAGCAACGCGTTTGAAGTTAAGGTTAGGCCAGTCATTCCTAAACGTTCTCAGTCGAGGCACCCTTAGGCTCTCCATCGTTTTTCAAGGCGCCCCACAGACAAAATAATTTCCCATTTTATATGTTTTTGCGTTAAGATCATGTGATAACTATTTAGGTAAAGACAGAAATACTTCAGGTTGATGTAAGATCTTGTGTTGCTCCTATACAAGATGTAATATTGTGCCTCTTCGTAATGTGGCACCGCAGTGAGAGCGTGGCGGCACCNCAGGGAGCCTAGGAGCACCGTTTGGGAACCACTGGGTTGGGCAAAGAGGAATGGAGGGCTGGGCAGCCGGGAGGAGAAAGTTGGGGTTAGGCTGCAGGTTAGGAGGGGTTAGGGTAGTGGGAGGGAGGGTAAGCATTAGGAAAAATGAACTGTGGACGCTGCGGGAGTAGTGACAGATGATTTTGTGGAGCCCTCTATACGCGCTGACGCTGGTTCTGCTGTCTGTGCCAGTCCTGCTGAAAAGGAACCACATTCATGATACAATCCCTCCAGCACGAAAGATGCACGACTTCCTCTTCATGGCGTGTGAGGGGAACGGGCTGTAACTATAAGGCATGAGATGGGAGGAAGTGAGAATAGTGCGGGAGGAGATGCTGAGAGTTTCGGGAATTGCCCGGGATATACCTTGTAACCTCATTCATGCTGCATGTGCTCTATTAATTATTCACAGTGTAAGAGTTATATAATACACATATGACATTGCATTAGATATAGTGTAACTAGGGATTTAGACAGTGGTTTTACTTGTTTAGTTGCGCTGTGCTGCTGTGACCCGTATCAACTACCCCAAAATGACAGCATTGGTTACTATGGGTTACGCCACCTTCAGCTTGAAGCATGGTAAAGAGACAGTGCAACCCCAGCTGTGACGGCATCCGCTCTAATGCTGAGGCAGGGAGGAGATATGTCATCAATGAACCCAAGCCGACCCAAAAAAAGATCATGTACGTGCATCAGTCATTATGCAGAGGGGTATTTCATGGGTTTATTAAAAATGTNAAATATATCAATCAGAACCTCAATGTACAGTCACAGAACTCACACAAAGTGTATGGTCAGGTAACTACATGACACTTGTCCTTACACAGGGATCCAGAGCATTGCAGGACGGACGCATGTTACCCCTGCATCAGGGGCCACAGACTAAGGGGTATATTTACTAAGCAGGGAATTTGCTGGGGAATTGAAAAGCGGGGATGTTGCCCATAGCAACTAATCAGATTCGAGCTAAGTTTCATTTTACATACTGGAGAATGTAAGCTCGAGTCTGATTGGTTGCTATGGGCAACTTCCACATTTTCCAATTCCCCAGCAAATTCCCTGCTTAGTAAATATACCCCTAAATCATGCATTCTGCATCCCACGCTCCCTGCAGGGGGCAGAAGATCGCCCCTTTGCTTTGCTTTCATGCAGAAATCACTATGTAATTAGCACATAAAAATCCGATGTGAAACCTGGTGACAGGTTCCTATTAAATGAAAGACTATAATGGAGCGCAGAGGAGTTAATTGGAGGGCGCAGCTGCAAACGCCAGTGCTCTTACTGAGAAGCCGTCCCATGACACGGGCTGGAACGCTAATCCCATTCACCATGCTGTGATCCCTGAGAGACACATACACACACAGTGATCCAGACACTGAAAGCCCANTGCCATGTGAGGGGTGACAGGGAATTACTAATTTTTGCAGCAGGAAACTTTAATTTAGAGTTGAGCTGCAAACATCACTGACTAGTATGGATTTGATTTTTATTTATGTATTTGGATCAGTTGTAGGATGTGGAAAGTGAGGTGGATAGAACAAGAGGTGGGTGAAACAGTAGCAAGCAGAGTGTCAGCTCTTGGGCTCAGTGCCACGGGATGGACACTGATGTGTCGGCTGCGATGTAAGACGGCGGGCGCGCTCTGCTGTCCCTGTGGTTAAGCCTGGGCTTTCTCACGCCACCCCCCTGCCATGGTTTTTGTG
>JABWIB010011020.1:4937-15707 GCA_016617825.1 Platyplectrum ornatum | reverse complement strand
ACACTAACATTCATTTTACCCCCCCTGCAATTTAACATGGTTTTACCCATGAGAGTGTAACTCATGAGTGTAAGTCATGAGAGTGAAAAGCTGAATCCAGCCCTAAAACTGGCCATCCACCAGAACGATTATTGTCCCAGTTCATCAGTTATCTTGAATTGGCACAATCAAGTTCTGGTGGATGGCTCAGATAAAATTCAAAAAGATCAGATTATTGTCCCAGAAAGGCTCTGGGAAGATAATCAGATATTTGGTAATTCTAGGTTGATATGGTCCCAGAGGGGACAATATCGTGCAGTGTGTAGCCACCCTGTACCCACAGCCCACACATACATTTACACCCCATTCCCCCACCCCATTTAAGGCACTTACCTAATGTGGAGTCGAGTCCATCCCTGACTCTTCTTCGCCACGTCGACGGGTTCTTCCTTCTGTGCAGCCAATCAGTGCTGTACCCCCGCCTGCTGGGAGGAATGATTGTGCTGGTGGATGGCCAGCTTAACTCAATGGTCTATTTTTTAGCTATAGAGGGACATATGGAGAGATGACATTTATTATTTGCTTTATGGAAGCATATCAATTTTACAGTATATGCAAAATTTTAAATATAGATAATCATCAGTATCAAGCAGCTCATAGTTAAGGATTAGCTTTATATAGTAATTGGATACTTAGGGCCAAATCTTGCATTTCCACAGTTAACGACTAGATTATATTCGTACTATAAAATCAATAGGCATAAATATCTATCCTTAAGATGATTAATGGGGAAAGGGGTGTATTATGCCCTCCTTAATGAGAGCTGTGACTGTTGAAAGTCCATCTGTGCAAGCTGGAACGAGAGTGGTAACAGCAACAAGGGTCATTCTTCCACATCGGGCATCCAGTTACAAGAGGGTGCTCTCACTGCCCAACAAATTAAAGGTCTATATAAGGCCCTGTGGAATAAAAATACAGAACTATTATGTGTGCACTATAATGTAAATAAGGTGCAGATTCCCTTTTACCCCAAAACTCAGGGGAGGGTAGGGCCAAGCGCAGGGGACATGTGCCCCCCTGGGTAATGCCCATGATGTTTTTCAGGGCCATTGGCCCTGGGCATTTTGGGGCCAGCTGTGAAGAAGGCATAGATCTCGGCAGCTCTGATTATGAATTACAATCGGAGCGGCCAGGCAGCAATGTCCTAGCCGGCAACCAGACAGTAATAGCTGGACTATCACCAGTCAGAATGCTGATAGCTATTCTTTCCTACCTACAAACCGGCAGCAGCCTGATTGGCAGATGGCTGGAGTTCTGACAGCCATTGCACTGTATAGAGACAGCGCAGTACCGCAAGAGGGGCAAGTTATTATTTGTTCCTATGATAAGCTTCTTCCCCCAAAGTTGCCAGCCTGCCCCTGCAAAAACTAATTATGTTGCTACCTGCCCTTATGTTGAAATGCAGCAAATCCAGTTAACAGCGATGAAATGGTCAGTTTTAAGTTTAACCCAAACCATTACCCTAATACTCATCCTGGCCTTCCCTTCCCATCACTCTCATGCTGGCCATAAACTATAAGATAAATTGTTCCAATCGAAAGATTTTTCAAGAGTGGGTAAAACTATGATCAATTGCAGGGGAGACAAATTGAATTAATTGCAATCAGTGTTACAGGTGAGAGAGATTGTGTTTCTTAGCTCAAGTCTAATAACAGTGTAACAGTAACGCTGGTCAGTATCTGCAAACACTGCAAACACTAACATTCAATTTACCTCCCCTGCAATTCAACATGGTTTTGCCCACTCTTGAAAAATCTTTCGATTGGAACAATTTATCTTATAGTGTATGGCCAGCTTTACAATAACCATCCTCTCCCTGCAGCCTTATCCTAACCTTTCCCTTTTATGAACCATCCCTTCTTAGCCTAATCCTAACTCTTCCCTTGTACAAACCTTCCCCTCTGTATGAACTGTTCCCTTGCTGCAGCCTAACCCTATCCTTCCTCTTCTATTTATACTAACCTCAATCAGGACCTTTGAGACTACCTGGCTGTAATGAACAGGTAACTTGTCAAGACATACTGTGAGACATCTTGTCACTGTATCTCAGACAGGTGGTTCAAACGTGAATAATAAAAACACAGTGAGGAGGTGAATTGTCTTGCACATTTCATGTATATTATCTGATTAGCCCTGAAAAATTAGATTTTGATTCTGGTGGATGACCAGAAAGGCCGATGGGACGATAATCTGATTAATTTGAATTCTTTCCGAATTCTGGATTGATATCATCTCAGGCTGGAAGATATTATGCAGTGTGTGGGTAGGGTACCATTATTAGACCCTGTACCCTCACCCTACACATACATTTACCCTCCATTTTAGGCTCTTACCTGATGTGGAGTCCAGGTTCTTCCACTCGAGTTTTGCTCTTCTTCCTAGCTTCATTGGCGAGTCCGTGCTACACAGACAGGTCAGTGCCAAAAGCCTCCTCCAGGGCAGGCCCTCCCTCCCCTGCCTTCTCAGTCCTGATCATCGCTCCAATGAGTGGAGCCGATAAGTCAGGACATTTTCCCTGGGCCCCCTCCTGCTGGGAGCGATGATCGTCACTGTGGCTGGCCAGCTTTACGGTTATTGAACTACTGAACATAGTAAGCGTAGACAATGCAACATTTTATCTCATAGGTATCAAGTTAACAATCCTGTCAGATAAACCAAAGTCGATCAGTTAATCCTGACTGCCATTAAGTGCTGGCAGGTTAACTCTTGACTTTACGACCTTTGGTGATCCATATCACACCGCTTCAAAATACAGACAAGTGAAAAGCCAGTGCAAAAACATAGTTTTACAGTCTTAACACAGCAGCACTTCATAGATGAGAGTATTCACAGTAGGATAATTCTACTGATAATTCTATAGATAGATAATAATAATATTGATAATAACAATGGCTAAGATATCACTGGGCATAAAGGATTGCATTGTTGGAGGAGCGTGTTTGAGTTCAGTGATACTAATGGTAATAAGCACTAATGTTTATGCTGCCATGTCTATGCATAACATAATCATTTGAATAATCATGATAGTGTGAGAAATGAATTTTTCAGATATAAAATGCAGAGCACAAATGAATAAGAAACAAATAACCATAACCAGGTCTCTGCACGAATAAGATCTGTCCGTGTGAGCAAGAAAGGCGAGTAAACTGTCCCTCTCTGTCTCGTGTAAATATACACAGAGATACATTATGTAATCAGACATCAATTCTTGGTCGGCTCCATACTTGTGTACAATTTTCACCACCAACTTCTCACCTTAAATATGAATTTCTGAGAATAGCTCACAATCATTCCAACACCTATGAAACTCAGGGTCATTTAAGACTTTGCCTCTCCCCTATTCGTCACATTCATTTAATTACCACTTTAACCTTTCTGTGTTCACCCTAGTGTACACAAGAAACTACCGAAACACAAACGCGAGAGTTGCAACCAAGTCCTAATTGGTCTTCACATCTCTTTAGTGTCTCCACTTCAAAGCACTCAAATAAGATGCTTAACCCATTGCAGATTAACCAACCTAAAAAGGGGCACTACCAATGTACATGAAAAGCACATGAAAAAATGTACAGATACAGCATTACATATAAAAAGCAGTAATGGAATACATTGATATCCATATTGAATTCACTCAGGTACTCTGGTAAGAGATTTTATAAAATAAAATAAAAAGTAATTTACATAATTAGATGAATGCCCTCATTGTAAATCATATTAATGGACCAGATACAGTTGGATGTAAGAACAGAATATTTAGCTAGATTGGCAGGCATCCAGAAATACCCAGACATTACATTCAGAATATAACCAATAGGAGCCAGGACAAAAATGATAAACTATGTATCTCTTTCTCTCTCTCTGGTTCATTCCGATGGATTATACAGCTCTTTCCCACGCTTCAGGTTTGTCGAGTCCTGATCTATGAACTCATTCAAAAGTTATTGTGTGTTATATGTCCACATGGGTCATAATGTGGCCATATCCGGAAGCATACAGATATGGCAATGGTGGGCAAGTCAGGGAATAAGTGGTAACCTTGACGTAAAATACCTGTACAAATCTGTAGACATTTGATGTGAGGATGTGATGAGAGAATTTACAGGCAGCTTTACTATTGAGCAGATAATAAAATGTATATGTTATTTTAATTGTTACTAGGAGCAAGTGTTTAATGGGTATATATGCATAGACAGATGTTGCAGATTACAGACAAGCAGAAACATAAACTACAATATATGCTAAACAGTTATGTCCCATCTGCTCCCATCTGTTAATTGGGTAAAATACACACTGTGTTAATACCACAAAGTCTTGACAAACAGTGCTAAAAGCATATGTTTCATGTATTCAAATGTTTTTGTATTTTTAACTTAGAAATAAAATAAAAATAGTGTATCATATAATTTGCCATGAATTAAATCTCCTAATACATGTAAAAATACATTATTAGCTTTCATATTGCATTTGTGTGCAGGTAGAGTAAGCCAAGTCTTCTCTATCTGCTCCTTACCAACACATAGCTAATTAGTTATCATGAAAATGTTTTAACAAAAATCAACATTTAAAGAGATGAGGAAGAGCTGCAGAGAACCACAACTGTGACAAATAATCCAGTTTATGGAAAAATATATGTTATAGACAATTTTGTCTATAAAACACCCCAATGCTTTCAAATATGAGCTACATATAATATAAATCATAGTGTACCTTTTAAAATATTTCCAGTTTTGATACAGAGGTGTTTCTTTTATTCTTATCAATGTATTAAGGTTTCCATTACTAAGGTGACAATGCCACAACAACAAGGTCTTCTTATAGGTCAAACTGATTTGTCTGAGGCTCACAGTGGAAACCTGCTGTCAAAGCAATCTTAGCATGTCAGTGGAAACTGCACCCTTATAAACGACTTCATCCCAGAGCAGTAAAAGATATTTTGTATAAATTAGCACTGAAAAGTTCCCACTGTGAACAAAGCCCACTATCCTCAATTGCTATGTTCCTTCAAAGATCCTTCGATAAACTATAATATGGATTAACAGCATATTATTACTTTGGCTGATAGTTTATCCCGTGATTGCACAAGAGAAAACGTAATAGAGAGCCCATAGAAACAATGGCTGTCCAGGCTTTTCAAAGCAAAGGAAGAAAGTATTAGTACTAAATTACCATAGTCCAATACAGAAGCAAATAATACTGAATACAATCAGATGGTACATGAATGGGACCTGGAGGCGGATGTGTATATATACATTAAAAGGTGATAGTAGGGCTATTGTCACCTTATATCAAAGAACTTACAGAAACAATTGCAAAGTAATTTAATACTAGATAATCTACTAAATGACCTTTTTTTATCTAATTGTTCCTGGTGTAATGTGTGAAGGTTTATACAAGTTTATGATTCCTGGTATTAGTTAAGATCAGGTTGTTAAAACCATGTGCCAGATCCAGACCAGAGTGCAAAACTAAATGCATCCTGTGTGCCTTACATCTGCATGCAAAAACTGGAGGCATATGCAGGCTCCAAAGGTACAGACAATTACCGCTCTGGATATCTATGCAAGCATATAGCTTGCTCTGTACATACACAGAGGAGCCAAACACAATGCACCTATGTTCCCTGATAAGTTCAGTTTCCCACGCTAAGTAAATGATCTAAAAGCACAGTCGCAACACATAGCAGCATCCCCATAACTTTTGACGTGTTGCTTGTGTTACTATGCGATTAAAGATGGCCTATTTCCACAAATATTGTGGAAATGGACTAAAAAAAAAAAGGACTACAATTATTGTGGAATTGGGAGACAGCTGAGCACTACTAGAACGGTGATAGTTCTAATGAATGGTGCCAATAATAGGCTGTATTTTAATAATAGGCTGTATTATTATTGTAGCTGTGTACACATCTTTTTGAGCATGTGCATTTCATGTGCTATGCCATCTGGCAAACTTCTAGGTTTGTACCAGGCACAATGGGCTAGATTCAGATCATTAGGCACTCATCAGTAACGGTAACCCTGGCTCTTACTAGCCGGGTCTAAGACCCAGGGAAGGGGTTGCCGAAAAAATCCGTCTCCCTACGCTGCCTATGCACAGTGTTGGTCTGGAAACATTATCTCTAACCTGTAATACTGATTGCAACTAATTCAGTTTAATTCCTCTGCAATTCAACATGGTTTTGCCCATACTAAATCATGAGTTCCTAAAGATCTGAATCTGGCCCAACGTATTGATCAGAATCTTACATAAAAAATAATATAGAAACAAGTGAATACAGGCCACACTCTTTATATTTATGAAATGTGTACAAGTGCATATACAAATGGAAAATGTACTATCAGGACCACTGTGTAAAAACCAAGAAATAATGTGATGTATGGTTTGTATGATGCTCCATAACAAATATACAGCTGATACCTGGTGAAGCATGATGGAATGTGTAGCTTCATAATGTCTGCAGTTACAGGTTGCCTATGATTGGCCCATCAAGCCATTAAAACCAAGCGCTGTTTAAATCAAGCTTGTCATGTATATGAATAATAACTTAAATTATTGCAAGCACACTCCTTCTCTGTTACCGTTTTCATAACCTTATTTTTTGAATTTTCCCCTCCAGTCTTTCTGCCTTAGACCAGTTTGCTGATAAACATGTGTCCGACCTTGGTTTCAATTGCCTTTAAGACTTTACTATATCAACTTTATGATGCTGATATTATATGTTATCAATGTATGAATAATTATTGCTGTACCGCATTCTACTGTTTAATGTATAGTGGAGGTTAATTCATATACTATACAGTAGTAATATTACTTAATATATTAGTACACACATTATTGGATTGATAAACTATTCAAAACTTACTATAGCATGATAAGATGACTTAATATAAAGGTTGTATATGAAAGTTATATCTGTAAATTTTAGTCTTTCTTATCAGTTCATTGAATTTTTTAGCGCGCAATAATTTCCCCTTTTTCCTATATCTGTAAAGTGTTGTCGTTTGATGCAACATTGTACAAAGAACAATTGTTATTCAGTCACTCTACCTTTGAAGTATTCAGACTTAATTCCAACACACACACACTCCAAGGTCCAATTTAGTAAGCAGTCAATAAACCTAGCATTATATAATCCACATAGTGACTGATGTTTTCCACTTTGTTTTCACATTATGGGGTATATTTCCTAAGCAGGGAATTTGCTGAGGAATTGAAAAGTGGGGAAGTTGCCCATAACAACCAATCAGATTCGAGCTTTCATACTTACATACTGGAGAATGTAAGCTTGAATCTGATTGGTTGCTATGGGCAACTTCCACACGTTTAAATTCCCCAGCAAATTCCCTGCTTAGTAAATATACCCNTAAATCTTTATTTCCCAACTAAAATGCCTCTTACATCCTATGGGGTAATTAATTTACCATTCCAGATCACAGTGGACCCATAGAGTGCTATACCACTCTTTTCAGAGGTCTAGCACAATCTTTGAAATGGGCAGGACAAATCACTGCACCTAAGAAACAACATTTAATTGGTATTAGTGGAAATATGCATTGCTACTGAATCCATAAAATTGCCCTTTATCAGATGCCGCATACCAAACTTTATGTAAAGCAACATTTAAACCAAGGTTGTGGTATGGCAATGCACCTTGCTTGTGACAAAACTNTGTCATATACTCTTTCAAACATTATTTATATTATTCCAAATACAAATCAAGCTTTAAATACAATATAAAATGTTATCCAGTTATTATGTTATATTACAACAACAAANTACCAGTTAAAGACATCTGATACTGTACAATTATAATACCNGCTACCTCCCAAGCCTCAGATTCATTACACTACAGTTTGCAGTAATTTTCCGCTATCTTCGAAAATGACACTTTTGTGAACATTTGAATCTAACCAAAGTAGCTCCTCTGCTGCTGGATAAATTAGTCATTTAAAGAATAGTTGCGTTTTAAGTGACTAATGTAAGCTGTCCTTTTGGGATGTTTTGTCTTCAACTTGATAATGGTGGGAACTTTTATAGTGGCAAAATATAGGAACATATATTATTTTCATGTATATTCTAGTGTTTATTGTATTGTTCTGTATCGTTCTATACAATGCTTCTAAACCACAAGTACAAAGGTAGTCATGATCCACTCATTTCTGACAAATGACAAATGGCTGAAGACTCTTACGTGTGATTTCAGTGATCTTACAGGGGTTTGTTGAAATAAGTACAAGTAATGTAACAAGGAGGAGGTCAAGGCAGGGCTCTAGAATTTGTTGGGCCTGGGCCAAAAGCCCCAGAGCTACATCTCTATCAGGTGTCACACACTATAATGTCACATATACGTCAAGAACCACAGATCTGTAGAGCAATATACAGAGTGCGGATGTACAATAAGTATTTGAAAAGCTTCTTCTGCACATCAGCCTTCTGTTGTACAGCNTGGTGCAGACGTCAGCAGTAGAAGAAAACAGATTAATATTTTCTGGTCATAGGAAACGGACAGGCCCCCTTCAAATAGGATTTTGTTGAATCCAAGTATACAACTTAATACAATACAGAGTTCTATATATGTTGCATTGCCTGTTCCATATAATTCTCTCTACTACCCTTCCNTCCCTTTGTTAGTTGCACATATTACTATGTTAGTATCCTCTCTCAAGATATGTAGGACCTCTATATATTATAGATGAAGTTTGGTAAGAATAAATGTCCTCATATCGTAGGATCACACAGGAGTTTGGACACAACAGGGATTCAGCTTCAGACCTTTGTTGCAATACTTTTATTTGAGGAAATTGATTCTACAGCTAAATTCCTATTTAAAAGATACATGAAAAGTTATCTGCAACCACTGGAGCAACTTTGCACCAATGCATACCAAATTTTATAGTTAAACTAGCAAACTACACAGACAATGTCCTCATGTGGTCTACAAATAATATTTTCATTATGATTTTAGAGGGTGATCACAAATGAGACAGGGGAAAAATGTGCAATAACAATATACAATATAATATAAAATTGATATAGTAAACCTCATCTAATAATGGACTGGGCATAGGGCCCAGACACCTATGGAGGGCAGTTGTACCTTGTTCTTACAGACTGGAAATTATAATTTACCACTTTTATCATTCTTATATGATTTCGGAATATATCTGTTGCTATATCCTTGGCTTTAAAGCTTTGGAGGATTTAGTATTCAGGCACCCTATGTGATCCTTAAGGAAGCCTTATCTGAAGCTAAACATGGTTTTCACTTTCACTAATTGCAGCATAAATTTCGAGGTTTATGGACTTCCCCTCCCCTTTTCACTCTCCATTTGTAATGTTGAGGGATATAGGACATGCTGAAAGAGACATGAGAGGGAAAGAAGTAGGGTCTCTCTTGACACCTTTTCTTTTCATTATATATTTTATGTATTTGCTTGTGTAGAACCAATATTATCATCCAGCCACCTGATAGAGCTAAAATTTACAGTGGGAGATATTCCCCCCCCACCCTCCCAACTTGTTTTTTATTCGTTAACACTTCTTTACTGATTCATTTGATTTATTTTAATATTTCACTAGACACATTTGGAAACTTACAACAATGACTATGAAGAAGAAACGATTCTATTATCATTTTTCCTGCACAATGTAGTGCATCACCTTGTTGTTTATATGTAAATACATTTCAAACATAATGAGAGTGAACCAATGGTGCTGCTTTTGAATATAGTATTTTGTCTTGGTCCAAATGGAAAAAGGTTCTATCTGTTTATTTATTTATTGCTGCATAAGCAGCTATAATAGTAAATGCACAGTTGTCCCTCAGCATACTAATGGATATATTTAATTTCAAGACCCCATTTCAATAAAAACCTGGCCTGGGTTTTCTAATGCAAACAGCACTTCACCTCCACCTTTTTAAAGACGGTGTTTGCTATGCAGAACTGTCACCTTTGAATAGCTAGCAACCCCCAACCTATGCAAATGTTACAGCAAGTCAAGTGGTATAAAATCACCTGCCCTCATAAATCATTGTTTTCCTACACAACCTCATCTGTCACACTAGAACAAGAATGTAGGTATCTCATTCCCATTCCCTTGTGTTACCTTGCTGTAAAATCAAGAATTTGGCGCATATATATATATATATATATATATATATATATATAGTTCATTAAAATGTTGCACATTGGATCGATGGCTCTGTTTGCTTATTTTGTAGTACAGCAGGTAGTTAGCATTCTCCCCCTTTTCTCCTTTTCTAAAAGTAATCACTGTTTGGACAATGAGAGCAAAACACCCTGTGGCTATGTTTCTGCAAAGCTGTGTGCTGTGCTTATTTTACATAACAATAATGGGAGAGGCACTGGCTTGTTCTCTAGGTAGAAGATCCTAACATAAGAAATGACTGTTTAAATTTACTATCTTTAAATAAAATAGCAGCTTCCTAAGAAATTCTCACTATACAGATTTTAATAGCCATACTATAAATATCTGCAATCTATGTCTTTAACTGGATGTCAAAACCTCTTGATTCAACTCCTATACCATTGACGCAGTTAGACCACCACATTAGACCAATTTTGTAATACAACTCCCAATCCATGAAACACATTTATACCACGTCCAGATTACCAGCCCGCAAACCAGTGTTTTCAAACCCCCCTAATTTACAGGGGCATGGACCGCAGTCCGTTCACACTGCATAGTGTTGACCCTGGGTTTCCTGGG
>JABWIB010011012.1:9408-22678 GCA_016617825.1 Platyplectrum ornatum | reverse complement strand
GAAAAGAGGCGTCTAAGAGGTGATATGATCACTATCTATAAATACATTAGGGGTCAGTACAGAGAGCTTTCACATGAACTCTTTACCCATAGAATCGTACAGAGGACACGTGGTCACCCGCTAAGATTAGAAGAAAGGAAGTTTCACAACCAGNAGAGGAAAGGCTTNTTTACAGTAAGGGCAGTGAGGATNTGGAATTTATTGCCTGAGAAGGTTGTGATGGCAGGTTCAATAGATTAATTTAAGAGGGGGTTAGACAAAGTTTTAGAGGTAAAGGGTATTCAGGGTTAGGACTGGTAAGTTATTATTACCTTATTACCTTAGTCAGGAGGGAACTAATGTATATTTAAACTGGATCAATTTCAATTATAAAATTTAGGATTGCAGGAGATCCCATATAGGTTGAACTTGATGGACTAACGTCTTTTTTCAACCTCAACTTCTATGTTACTATATAAATTATCTGGACAGCTTACTTAAACCATCCACTGCTACACCACCATTACACTGCTACTGTGACTATTTCAATGAGAAAATTCCCCCTCTATCAGTTAAATATCATAGGACACCCAGCATTGGGTAGACAGATGCACACAGGCAGATAGACAGCCATGTGCACCCATCTTTCTGTGTTTGCTCTTATTTAGAGAATGTCCAGTGCTCATTCCTGCATTACCTTGAGAAAGTCATATCAAATGTTTCTAGTATTGGACTAGAAGTCTCAATATAAGGAGAAGCCCATACAAAAGTAGTGTAATAAAAGGATAAACAAAAACCTTGACCTCTCAGACTTTAAATGGGACCCTTAAGCTTGTGTTGCGATATTAAATCAATAATTCTTGAAAACCATCTCTGATCTATTGTGAGACAATCTGATTCTCTTGCTGAATCTGTGACTCGAGAGTTACAAAACTGTCTAAAAATCAATTCTGTCTGACATTCTATTAGCATTAAGCCTGCTACTGTACTCGATGCTTAATAGGCATCTCTTCGGCGTGCTCCATTGCAGGGCGAAGTGTTAGAATACTAAGCAGGAACTGGTGGAATGTCTGGGTGCGGAGTCTAAAGCCACCACCTGGTATTCGCTGTAAATCCTGTGTATAGCTGCTGTCACATGTGTAGCAGAAACAGTCCCAACAAGTACAGTCAGCTTGGACATAAGAACCTTCTTCCTCCCATACATATATATCTGTATATATATCCATATCCTAGCCATATGCTGTGTCCAGACACTCCCCTCACTACACTGCACTGAAGTCTTAACTCCTCCCTCCCAAGGGTCTTCAGTGTTCTGAACGGGGAGAGATGTCCGTGTCTGCAGATGCCGTTTTAGTAGGTCTTATTTTCGGGTAGCTGTGGGCAGGGGACTCGTAATTTAGATTGATGGATTGATGGTTTATGTTTTTCGTTTTTTAAACTCTTTACTGAGAGTGATATGTAGTGAGAACTGCTCTTGTGGGAGAATGAGTAGCCCATCACTTGGCCTCTGTTCAACTGTTACCTTAACGATTTACGATATTACGATATATCGAACATTTTACTCCCCTTGAGAGGTTCACACACATACACTTTTGTTTTGCAGGTCTAGTGCTTTAAACCTGCTAGGTACAAATTCAGTGGGGCATAGCCATGGCCTCAATTGCATCAGAAAAAAATGTGATTATTAAATATGAGGGGATCCCTGGTAGTTGCCCAAAATTTTTTCTTATGTTATATTTCCATTACAATTTAAAATCTGGTAAATGGACAGAGGGCTTACTTTTTAGAAAGTAAAGCTTTGCAAACCCATTTGGCATGAAATTATGAATTTTGGAAAAAAAAATAAATATCACTAATAGATAACATATTTGTAGACAACCTAATTGAATTAAATAATACTTTCTTAAATTACCTTTAGGAATGTAAATCAACATTGAACAGTGGGAGTTAGCTCAATGGGTCAAATAACCCTGTTCTTAGCAACCATACAAGACTACACAATTTTTTGCAAAACATAATTTATGAATAAGACATGACATTTAATGCTCAAAAAGATGCATAATGATTTTGCATTATTAATACAAATAACAAAAAAAATCTAACATTTGAAAGAATAGTTATAAAAAGAAGTCGTGATTATATTAACTGTTATTTTTCCTGTGATCTTTACTTAGTCCTCATCAATTTTGGACCATTTCTTCCTGTGATAAATTTTTTATTGTTCATTTCAGGCTGCAGTAAAATAACGTAACATTTGGGAAAGAATATGCAGACAAGAAGCCCAGCACTGGAAGATATAATGGCAAATATCTCCACTGCCACCATGTATTTTCCTTTGGTGCTTAGATAAGCTGGGATGAAAGTAATCCAGACGCTGGCAAACACCAACATACTGAATGTGATAAACTTGGCTTCATTGAAAGTGTCAGGAAGATTCCTAGCTAGAAAAGCGACTAAGAGGCTTATAGAAGCCAAAAGACCCATATAACCCAAAACACATGCAAATAATACTTTAGACCCCTCATTGCACTCAATAATAACTGTTCCAATCTCAGCTACCATATTAAGTTCTTCAAAAGGTGCAGCACTACACAGCCATATAACACACAGTGCTACCTGGACCAGTATGCAGGAGGGAACAATGTATATAGGAATTCTCAGTCCAACGAGTCTTTTTAATTTACTGTTTGGGTTTGTAGCACTGAACACCAAGATGACAGTGATGGTCTTGGCTAGAATTGCTGATAGGCAAATGGAGAATGTAATTCCAAAGATAACTTGGCGTAGCATGCAGGTTATCAAGTTGGGTCGTCCAATAAAAACTAATGAACACAGGAAACAAAACATAAGTGATATCAGGAGTAAAAAACTAAGTTCTCTGTTGTTGGCTTTCACTATAGGTGTTTTATGTTTGAGAATAAATAGACAAAGCACAAAAAATGTGAGAACGCAACAAATAATTGAGATGAAAGCCAGGGAGGAACCCAAAAGCTCATTGAAAGCCAGGAACTGAATGAGTTTTGGCACACATTTATCTTTTGATGCATTTGGCCACTGATCTTCTGGACATTTCAGACAGTCAGCATCATCTAAGAAAAAAAATAATAAAATAACTATTTTTTTATTTTAAGATAAGTAACTCAGGAAGTTATGGATACTTGGAGAGTATCCATCAACTTCCATTTATGTACACAATAAGGAAAAACAAAAACTTGCCAATAGGCAGGTGGGCAAATAAATGACATAAATTGTCCTTTCTTAGTCTGTTTTCAACTCTGATTCTGATGCACTAACTTAGGAATGTCAGATTGCCTCCTACAACACTTCCCTTAGAATGCAAATCACTGTAGATTGTGTCATTGCCCACTAATGTATCTTGTTTCTGCTTATGTACAGTAGAAAATCATGCAGAGATACGTCTCGCAAGATGACGTATGTTCACCTGTGGATTGACCCCAATATGTGGAAATAAGTGCAAACTTTGTCAACCCTGGTCCAGTAATCCTTGATATTATAAGGACATCATTATAAGGTCATACATATTATAAAACATCAGGTTCATGAATTAACTGTACACAAAATATCCATTATTGCGTACCTCTTGGGTTGAGGATCTCTCCTTCAGAGCATGGAACACAATCAAAGCAACATATCTTCTTTCCTTGACCTGAGGCTTTCCTGAAGCCTTTTTGGCAAGGATTACTGCAGACTGACATTGGAGGCTGAAAAATTCCATATAGCAAGTTATTGTAACAAAATATATAGTTATATGTAAGGACATAAAACAGGTATGTGCTCTGTGCAAACATGAATGTATGAATTATCTACGCATGCAATTGCCTGACCAAATTGAGCATCCAACGGCCACATGGGAAGAAATATTCAGCCTTGTCAGGCTGGGAGTGTCCATCTGTTCTAGTGATTCTGGCAGGAGAATGAGTCTTTACCAGTGAGTCAGATACAGTAATGGATCCCCATTGCCAGCATAGCTGGAATGTACGCTGTAATGTAAGCGGAAAAAGTACCCATACTAGTCCCTTCAGTCATTATGTGTTCAATGTCTAAATTGGGTTCCACTGGTAATCTAATTTACTTGTAATGTATTTTTCTGGGCAAGTGCACTGTGATATATATTGCAGTGAAAATGCTACATATATAGTATAGTTTAATTAATAAATTAATAGATTAAAATTATACAGTATTGTTTGTGCTAATCTAAAGTAACTTTAAGTCATATAAATGTAATGATATATTTATTATTCTTATATTTTTATTATCCATCACTCATGTAACATCAACAGACTAAACACAACACAAATTCCATCACTTACATGACTATGACCATTCCAGACAATCGTATTTTCATCAATCTGTAGTTCATGTCCTTTTGGAGCACGTGCATCAAAGCTGCCAATATGAATGTAGTTATTGCTTCCATCATCATGTAGGCGCCAATTAAGGATGTCCATGTATAAGAGAATATCTCCATTCTTATCAAAGAAGATTTGTTCTCCCGCAGTATTGAGAAAATTGACATTTTTAACGTAATGAAGAAGCTAATGGGGGCAAATAGGATTTAATTTAACATTATTTATAAATAGTATAAAACCAGATCCAGATTTTACGTACTATTTACTCACAAGTGTGCAAAACCATGTTGAATTGCATGGGAGGTACATTTCATTAGTTAAACAGTATTAGAGTTGAGAGTTGATGTTTCCAGCTGTAAATATGAAACTTGTTTTTTACACCTTTCTATTTTTTACTGTTGTAATCCACAGAATTTGTAATAAAAACTTAGTTGGGTGCTTATTCTGTGATCAACCTCGCCTTGTGTAATGTTCCTCATCGCCATTGTTGGGCCGGCATTCTGCCATTGCATTGTTATATTGTTTTTAGTATTGTGTGTCATCAGTTTATTGTATTGTATTTGATGTTCTTGGACCAGTGCAACATTGTATTTAGTTCACTGTACAAATAAAAGTTTTTTGGAAAAAAAAAAAACTTGGTTGGCCCAGGCACACAGCAGGCACCCCTGGTCTTTCTGGCATCTGAACTCTGACACTGGAGCCAGGTTGCCATCACACATGGGCCTTGGAAATAAACATGCCTTGCAATGTACAATATAAGACGCTGTTGGAATACTTAATGTAAACCATGGTTTTTGTTGGTTTAATGGAAGTGGTAAAGAAAGTGTTTTGGGATCTTTAAGGTCCCAAAGCTCTGTATCAGATTTATAGAAAGCAGATCTCTGAATCTGGTCATCAGTTATTTATACAGGTATTTTTTTTCCTGTTTATTAACAAATCCATAATTAAGTTGCAAAGAACTCAGAGGAGTTGTGGGAAGTTAAACAAAACCAAATGCTGGGTCCATTTCAACGCTTTACTGAGCCAGGACCATGGGCGTAACTATGGAGGGTGCAAAGAGTGCAGCTGCTATGGGGCCCGGGCNGAGACCTGAGTTGGGGGGCCCCATTTAAATTTTGCTATGGGGCCCCCAAATTCTAGTTACGCCCCTGGCCAGGACAGAAGCAGCCATAGAGGGACTAATCTCTAATGAATTGAAAACCTATAAATCTCAATTCACTTCTATTGATTTGTGAGTTTCCATATTGCCACGTCTAATTTTCCATTAACCAATACGTTTATTAACCATACCATCTTCGCCACCGGTGGTGACATCAAATATGCTTCACATAGAAGGGCTTATTATGATTCAATATGTCCCAGAAGGAACCAAAGGTGAACATGCTTCACTTGTGGATTGATTAGTAAACAAACACTATTTGCCTGGGGATTTGTTTCCAAATTCAAGTTGCATTCATTTTATATCCAGGTCAGACTAATTCTTTAAAATGCTAAATTTTGGCCTAGGAATCAGCAGTTGAAATAATTAAGCAGTACAGTATTTTCCAGAAATTATTAAAAATAGCCCTTAAACTAGCGGTAGGTAACCTGTGTCTCTCCAGATGTTGTCAAACATCCCAGCATGATGTCAGGTATCAACTGTTAAAGCATGCTGGGATTTGCAGTTTGACAACATCCGCAGGTTGACTACCCCTGCCTTAGACATATATGTTGCACTTATATATTTCCTATCCTCATATTTTATACTATACCTGCCAATGTTGAAATCCAAAAATATCTGCACAGGATCCATTGATAAAGGGACCTTTTCCTGGGATACAGGAATACATATCATGTAGCGCATGGGCAATAACAAAAACGGCATTGTGAACCTTGTAGGAATATACAAATTTGTTAACGTCATATACATTTGGATCAATACTGTCCAATTTCTCATTTCCAGTACACCAAGAAGTTTGATCAGTAGATGTGTTTGGAAAAGTATAATTATAGGAATTGTCTGTTGGCCAAACACAACTGAAAGCATTACTCCAAAATTCCTTCATAAAGATGTCATCTGGATACTTCGATGGGTGGATGCTGTAAAGAAATTCTTTAAAACCTGGGATTTTTCCACTTGCAGGTGACACACCAAGACTGCCATTTAAAGTGGTTAAAATGTCGGTTCTAGGGAAGTCAGAAGTAATAGACCAGCTGCCACCACCAAACCAGATCTTATCTGTAATGTTTTGGTATGAGGCCTCCTCCATTAGAGGAATAAGGTTCTCCATGGTGGAATACACAATAATGACAGCGGCTTTTGAATCTTTAACAACATTAATGATGCGGAAAACTGACTCCATGGAAGTGAAGACAGGTAGAATTTCATGAAATGCGATGCAGCCTCCATTTTGTTCAACCTCCTTGATTAGCAACTGAGAACCAGATCTTCCCAATTCATTATCTGAGCTTATGATCCCCACCCAAGTCCAGTTAAAGTGCTTTACTAAACTTGCAATCCCTATAATTTCATAGTCATCGTTAGATATGGTTCTAAAGAAAGATGGGAACTGTAATTTATCGCTGAGAATTGGGTGAGCAGCTGCATAACTTATCTGAGAGAGAGCAAAAGAGAAAATGAGACAGAAGCAAACATATTTGAAAGAACAAGAGAGATAAAAAGTGAGCAATAGAGAAAGCGCGAGAGAGAGAAAGAGCAGGATATAAAAAAGATATACAAAAATAGATTGAAAAAGAGAACAAAAAAGAGGAAGAACAAGAGAGAAAAAACAAAAGAAACAAGCAATTAAAATATAAGCCAACATTCATATCAATAATATACATAATGCAACTTGAAATTTTACTTGACTGTAATAGTTGATAGATACAAATAGATAGCGAAATAGAAAGACATTTTTTTAAATGCTCTCTCTCTCTCTCTCTCTCTCTCTCTCTCTATATATATATATATATATATATATAGATAGATAGATAGATCTAGATAGATAGATAGATCTAGATAGATAGATAGATAGATCTAGATAGATAGATAGATCGATCAATCTATATATATAAATATATAAACATACTGTATACTCAACATATAAAGCAATGTAATGTATAAAAGCAATGTCAATATTTTACTAAATTAGCTTTAGTCAATTTATTGTGCAAGAAAGAAATAATAAACTAAAGAAGCAAATCAGTTTTCTCCTCAACTCTTGTGATATTTATATTCACGGAAACATAGGCCTCTAGATCTTTTCTCTATTTTTTCATGGAGCCATCTTCTAATATAATACCATTTTTTTTCCTCCTTCCTAGGAGGTCAGGGACAAATGTTCCATTTATTGTATCCTACAAATTCCTCACACTTACCTGAGGGAATCTGTACAGTCCGAGAATCCTTGCCATTGGTATTGAAGCCTTGGAAGTCATGTCTCCAACTATAGCTGCTGGCATTCGATCATTTTCACAATTAAAAATTGGCACAGTTTTCTCCTTTCCTGATAAGATCCACGATGTCCCCATCAATGATCTTACTTCATTGTAGCAGCTGTCATAGAGTTTGAATCCGAGTGTTATATTTGGTAGAATGTCTGGGGACTGATTGATTTCCCGTAAGGCGTAAACCATAGCTAGAAGGTAGCGATAATACCTGATATGGAATCTAAACACATATAAAGAAATTATCATTTACAGGCAAACGGGTTGCATTTGTCATCTAAAATAAGACAGTTGATGTTGCAGACACCATTGTTCAGTCTCCCATCTTATGGTACAAAATCAGGTTTATGTTTCTTAGGCTTTATTACTTTTAAATCTATTTATTTTTTATATATATTTTTATTGAACATGAGTACATAACAAAGAGAAACAAGCAGGAATTTGAAATTTTTCAGAATTACAATATGCAATGCAGAAGGCAAGGTACAATAAACAGGCAATTGAGGCATACAAAAGTGCCATAAACAGAGCCATATATAACCAGCAAAGGATAATATTGGATAAGAACAAGGTGCAGAGTGTAGCATGGTAGAACGTCCGCCATATCGAATAAACGCCCTGGACCAACTAAGCAGGAAGTAGTAGTGCGAAACATCAAATTGCAGTGTCGGTGATATAATAATTGTGTCAGAAGTCAAGCCATGAAGCCAAAGAAAGATCAGAAGGTAGGAAAGGGGGAGGAAGGGGAAGTGAAGAGAGAAAGAAGGGAGGAGAATGTCACATGGGGGGGAGGAGAGGTAGAAATGGGGAGGGGTTTGGGGGGAGCGCAGTGGATCCTGTCCGTCAAATGAGGGAAACTGGAGGGGTATCAAGCAGCAGTCTGGTTTCATACCAGGCAGTGGAGCGGAAGCAAGCATCAACTTGAGATCTGGTGGTAAGGAAGAGGGTAGCTATGAAAGATTTCCAAGTGCGGAAAAAGGAGGATATTTTGTCCTCCTTATCCAAGGAAGCGTCCAGCCAATCATTCCGAAAGTAAAAAAATAATTTAGCCGCAAAAAGGGAGAGGGAGGGTGGAGAAGGTTGGATCCAGTGGTGCTAAATACTTTTTTTACCGACTTCTGATAAAATGGTGAGTAGTTTTCTGTTCCCTTTGGAGATCAGGAGGTATGATGTCAAAAATCGCCCATTCCGGTGTGAGAGGAAAGGTAGGTAATAGGTAGCTAACAGCGAAGTCCCTGACTCGGCCCCAAAACCGCTTAATCGGGTGGCAGTTCCACAGGCAGTGAAATAGTGTGGCATTGGGAGAGGAGCATTTGGGACATGTTCCAGAGGTGGTGAGGCCTATAGCGGCCGACCTGGTAGGTATCCCCTATAAAACACACGGTATAACATTTCATGGTAAGTGGACAGAGTTTTAATAGATAGGGAAAAAACACAGAAAATATAAAGGCCCTTCGCAAGCAGACAGATGGGTGCACAGGTGCCCCACCATCTGCTTGCGGGTCAGTCTGCCAGATCGCATATTTAAATGAGAAAAGGTGAGTTTCCGCGATATGCTTCCACCATCTCAGTTATGGCGCAAGCGTAAGGAGCAGGAGCACTGCTTTCGAAATTGTAACAAAATGTGTTTGTAGTTTTAAGTTTTTTTATTTTGTTTTCTTTGATAAATAGCTTTATCAAAATGAGAACAAAAACTATTAATAAGATATTGGGGGAAATTTACTAAGGTCGTGTTTTTTAAACTTGCCTGTGTGAGTTTATTGCATTGGCGTGTTTGCATTTCCAAGCAATTACTAAGGACGAGTTGTAACAAACTCGCGATTTCAAACTCGCCATGAAAGATAGGACAAATAGAATTAATCAAACTGCGGGTTGTAAACTCGCTTCAAACTTGCCAAAACAAATAGACCTGCCTTACCCTAGCGAGTTTCATTACAGTGTTACATCCACAGTATCACTGATACACTGACAGAAATGGCAGAAAAATTAATAAATACATCATATATTTATATTACTAATTTTTGATGTGAAACACAGCAGATAAAAATGTATCTTTTAACTAAAAAAGTCACAATAACAGTAATAAACACTGAAAAGCTGATTTTATTACATATAACAGTGTAAATTATTATAATAATACCACAAACATACACCTCTCCCTAGATGTGACACAACGCAAGCAAAGTGCTGGCAAAAAAAATGGCTGCTGATTGTATGCAGGCCTTAAAATTTGTCAATAAAGCGTTTTGAATTAAACTCGCATAGGCGAGTTTAGACAACACATCGGCTAGTTTACTCAAAATCGCCGATTAAACTCGCTCTAACACGCCTGCGAGAAAAAAGTGGTTACCAACACGCTTTTTAGTGAATTTACAAACTTGCTGTCTTTCTGCTTGTTTAACTCAGTGCGAGTTTCGGCGAGTTTAACTCGCAAACACAACACTACCTTAGTGAATTTTCCCCCATAATCTTATATAATATATAATAGATGTATTAATAAAATGTAACCTGAGCAAAACTATGTTGCAATGTGAGAGGAGCATATACATTTCAATTATATTACATGTAGAGAAATACTTGCCTTTTGCACAATGAACTTATAAAATAGTTGAGCTAGGAAACACCATCTTTTAACTTTATTTCTGTTTCCTCAGTTTATACTGAGTTCAGTGTTTGGTTTTGCCCAGGTCTGCATTTGCACCTGTATTGCTCTTACTCCCAAACTCTGGATCAGCCCCGGGGACTGATCAGGAGCTTTTACTTAGCAAAAGCACCTATACACATGACAGAAAACATGTGTAACATAGTCAGAAGTCTGACAGTAGCAAGTGGATAATATTTCAAATAAAGATGTATACGCAAATTGGCTGTGGTGTAAAGCAACACAACACACTACAGAGGTTGTCAGGTTTCACATTTTTGTTTTGAATACTTTAAATTGTGACTTTAAATTAATCTTTTTCTTATATAAGGAAATATAATAAAAAGATATAAGCAATTAATGAAATGTACAGTAGTTTAACTGATACAAAATGTAAAAACAAGTCAGTAAAGCGTAGTGTTTACTGAGTGTATCTTAAAGAATGTTTAGTCCTTAATTAGAAGGATTTAGTCATTTCTACACGTGTGTTCTCACAGATATGAGCTTTCATTCTGTAAGATCTCCTCCATCACACCCAATTCTGCAGGATGCACAGGAAAAGAGGGCTGAGGAATGTAAAAGGAAATGAAGCATAAATGGATTAATTAATAGTCTGCATTCTGTGTAGACACAAAATCAATTTTCAAGATCTTGTGGCTCCTGATAGAAAAGTGACATTGTTGACATTTGTGGGACCCTTCTGTATGTGAACTCTGCAGAAATATTTACACATGCACAAAATGTAACTAAATGCTATTGTTATATTTAATAATATAAACTTACGTGTGGCATTGGATAGGTGGCGGCTTTTCTCTGAAAGTTACTTTTGGATATTCTACATCCAGATGGATGGCAAAGAGTCCTCCAAGCGTGATGTCCCCGTCCAATAAGTAACCAGTAATGTCACCATCAGCCAGTCTGCACCCATCCTGTGAGTAACTACCATCACAATATCTTAGCAGCAGCAACAGGATGAAATAAACGAGGAAAGACTCCAGGGAATACAGAGACTGCTTCATTCTGTTTGTCAGCGGAAAGTAATATATAACACAGAAAAGAAAATAGACATTAAGAGATATATATATAACTATATTTGAAATAGATAGATAGGAAGATAGATAGATAGATAGATAGATAGATAGATAGATAGATAGATAGATAGATAGAAAGAAAGAAAGATAGATGGATGGATGGATGGATGGATAGATAGATAGATAGATAGATAGATAGATAGATAGATAGATAGATAGATAATAGATAGATAGAGAGATAGATAGATAGATAGATATGAGATAGATAGATATATAGATAGATAGATAGATAGATAGATAGATAGATAGATAGATAGATAGAACAGACAGACAGGCAGACAGACAGGCAGACAGACAGACAGACAGACAGACAGACAGACAGACAGACAGACAGATAGATAGATAGATAGATAGATAGATAGATATGAGATAGATAGATAGATCAGACAGACAGACAGACAGACAGATAGATAGATAGATAGATAGATAGATAGATAGATAGATAGATAGATACCTTTACTTACCTTATAACTGAGAGCAAAATCAGTTAAGCAAAAATCTCCATGATTCAATTTTAAATAAATACAGGTAAAGTGCAATTTAGAGTTTGGTTGCAAAGATAGCTTTTAAAAAAATATATATACTATAATACGTAAAAAATAATATTGAAATATAATAACACAAAATAAATGCTTTGTATGCAGATCAGCTATTTCAATATGCTTTATCTCAGCATATTTTTAGGTGATTTATATTATTTATGATGCTTTAAACCTGAGGATCTCACTGATATAATATACTGTCATACACAGTGCACGATTGCAAGATTTCCAGCAGAAGAATAGAAGATTCCCATTTTAGGTCTTTTATATTATACCACCTATCTCTAGGCTGTTTCTTATTATAGAGGAAGTGGTTGTATGATTATAGACACAGAAAATTACAGGCCTGACTATGTTATTACACAAAATCATTATAATTATGTTGATTCCCACTGTAGCTGTATCTGGAGGGGATGGATAAATGTATTCATGTGGAGTTGTGTTAGAGCTGAGTAGGGGAATTCCCTGTAGTTTTACATGTGCAGAACTGGAAATATCCAAGAATGCACCAGACATTTTCAGACTGCATCCATAAGTCTTAGCAATCTGCACATAGTACAATTAATGTAAATTTGTGCAAATATTTCATTTAAAACTATTACATGTAGAGTAGCCAATGCTGTTTTTGCATGTGAATAAAAGGTTCTGATACTTTCCAGGCTATTCAGAGGTGCGAGTTTTAGATTAAACATGGACCTCTTAGTACCATACCTCCCAATTTGCTGTGGTTCAAGAGTGGGACACACAAGCCCCAGCCACGTCTGACTCCGCCCCTGTCACGCCACCCCTGCCTCTGGCCCGCCAAATCCCCACCCATTTCCTCATAAGCCCCGCCCCATTTGTGCTGTGAGTCGCAGTATATTATAAAAAAAAACAACGTTTGTCCCCTTAACGGGAAGTTGGAAGAGTCAGCGGGATAGTCCCCCAAAAGCGGGATTGTCCCCCATAATCGGGACTGTCCCCCAAAATTGGGACTGTCCCGCTAAAAGCAGTTGGGAGGTATGCTTAATGCCATGCATGGGCAGCCTTTTTCTTTTATATGTAGCCTTTTTTATATGCACAGAGGCTGCCTCTTCTACAGACACAGTGGGGCCGATTCAATCCCCTTCGCGACTATTTTTTCTGCCTTACGCTGTTTGCGTAAGGCAGAAAATCTCGCGTTTTTTCGTTCGCACCTCATAGGGGCCGATTCAATCCCCTTCGCGACTATTTTTTCTGCCT
>JABWIB010011004.1:0-20146 GCA_016617825.1 Platyplectrum ornatum | reverse complement strand
GAATGTGATATTTCAGACATCTTGGAACCAGCTAGAGGAATGGGGCAGGTTTAACCATTGCTAACATGTGTCAGAATAGTATATAAAGTGCTGTAATCCTGTATTAAAGACATGCATTCTGTGATACCCCACATACGTGTGAGATATGGTAGGGTGCTTTAAAAATATGGAAAATAGATTGTGGAAGAATGTATTTATTTTTATTATAATAGATGAATGGACGTGACCTGGGAAGGGTATTTGGTTTAAAGTTGTTAAGGCCCTGTCTCCGCACTAATCCCACCCCCAGCTATCCCAACCTAAACTGAAATAGAGAGGATAATAATTGATTTACTCTAAAATAACCACACATTGTTATATAAAGATTCACTTTTATTTTAACTAGGGTCCTTAGGAGCAACCCTGGCACTGACTTACCTGTTTCACAACCAAATAGAGGGAAAAACATAAATATACTTCGCACAAATTTCTTCTGCCTTACGCTATTTGCGTAAGGCAGGAAAACTCACTTTCTTTCGTTCGCAGGTCATTGAGCCGCATACAGAGACGCGAGGTTTCAGTCCCTTAATAGACGGGAAAAAGCGCACTTCACGTTTTTTCCCGTCTTTGCGAGGGATTGAATAGGCCCATTAGACATATTCAATTACAGAGTGAAACAAACATTTCAACTGTAACAATTGTGTAGTGCACNACATCATCACAGATAAATAAGCTATTTCTGTCATTTACACTCCTCTTAATAATAAACAATCTCTCCGGCGATTCAATAATATAGCCTTGGGGATTTGACACAGACGAACCAATAGGTCTCCGAACGACAACACCGCACTCTCGTCATCAGAGCGACGGTATTCAATGCTGCTGGTCGGAGCATTCTGGTCACCTTCCTTAACTTCTTCGGACGCAGTTGATGGAGGATTATTCGGGGGGGGGGGGTCCTCGTAATGAGGAGGTAATCATAGTAAGTCATTAACAACTCTCTTCCCATATCTCTGGATCGCTGCTGGGTACTTTTCTTCCTGGTACCCTCTCTGAGACTTTCTCAATGGGCTCAACATGTTTTGGCACACTAACAACTGATGGTGTTGGTACATCAACATCCACACATTTTTCCTATTAGTCCGATCTTCTGCTCGGGGTAATGGGCCTGTAAACTCTGTAGTGACTTTCTTTCAGTCACTGGTGCATCTGGCACCTCCCCACCTCCTGATATCACCTCAATCCTCAGGACAGGCATCTCATCCACTCTGTCATGTCTTCACTCTATGACCAGGAGGACGTCTCCACCACCATGAAACCCATTTTTCTCAGGATGCCACCCCTCCTTAGCCTCTCACTCCTTCCCGCTCTTCATGGCAGGTAAGTTTTGCACAACTGACCAATCATTAAACTAATAAAGATGAGCTCATGTTAAAAAAAAAAAAAATAATAATTGGACGCTTTTTGAAAACTAGTTTGATTGGAACGATTTATTGTTCTGTGTATGGCCAGCCTTACTCAAGAGTCTATGTATTAAACTTCCTAGGCCAAGATTCCATGTTAAATTGCATGAAATGAATGTTAGTGTTTGCATTATGCACAGATACTGACTAGTGTTACTGTTACAGTTATTAAACTTGGCCCGTCGCTGCCTCTTACACTGGCTGATATACAACTATACCCAGCATTTTTGCCTGCCACCAGACATGTACCAGTGGGTGAGAACCTTTGAACCGGTACATTCTCTCTTCAGTACCCCTTTGAGAAGACCCTCTCACACTGAGTAAATGTGTTTAGTTTTTGTGGCTTCCCTTTTTCAAACATGGAAATGTTAGAGAATAGCAGCACCTGCAATGATTGTTATAGACTACGTGATTCATTGCGTCTGTTATTTATCTCATCACTTTTTATAATGTTATTACTTTNCATACAAAAGGACAAAGAAAAACAAAAAAGTTCAGACACTGTACCCTTTGAATCATCTTTATTCTTCTAAATCTGTTATTTTTTTTATAGCACCTTGGCATTGTCCAGGATAGAATACAAATACATGTATACATTTAAAGCATGAACCCTATTTCACAATTTGCAATCCATATGATTAACTGGAACAATGAGGGAAAAAAAAAAAAAAAAAAAAAAAAAGAAAAAGGAAAAGCAGTTTGTTTTGACAAGATCCCAAGGCAAGCTGGAATTACCAAGTGAAATAACTGTGTTACAGAAGAATTCCAGGTACAGTTCAGGTTTTAACACAAGTTCATAAGTGCGTAAGTTTTTGAAAAGTTCTTCAGGTAAACAGGTAAGANCAAATTCCAGATTCATGACAATGGTAACTGTGCCTTGATCACCCACATTTCTTCNAAAGTGGATAGTTAATGGTACCAGAATAATGGAAGCCCTGACAACTCAATATATGGATCAAGAAGCTATAATGAGGAAGTTGCACACTTGTGTTAATATTCCAGACTAAAAAAGGCAAGCGAAAAACAGGATAGGGGGAGGATTTTAAAAGAAAAAAAGGAAAAGAATGTTACAGCAAATAAAATGCATAAAACCAAAAGCAATTACCCTCCCCTAGTGCAGCTTTCACATAGAGAAGATATAGATGTACATAATTGTATACCCAAGGGGATATGTCACAGGGTAAAACCATAACATACAAATAATTGACTGTTTTTCACTAAATCCAAACCATGATCAATTCTAAACCTGAACAGCAGCACGTTTTGTTACAGGACAAACAGGAATGTTAGACCACACCATATTCATGTACATCGTATGTGCTGAATTTGTCTTGCAGTGTAACGTCAAATGTATAATAGTGGTAAGATCATTACTATACAGAAAGATGAACTCACATTTCATGTTTTAGACAAAAAAAATAAAAATTGTCTAAAGATGCAATGCAGAACACACCGCCATGAAAACATTGTATATATGAACATAAGAATTAACAAGAGTCTAGTTAAATAACAGATTATGATAGCTATGAACAAAGCCAATTGTAGCCGTAAGCAGGTATTGGTATATATTGATTAAAAAGGACCGCTCCATCCAAGTTACAGGATCACCTAAAGCAGTTGTGATAATGGCATCAATTGATCTCTGAAGTCCACCTGAGAAAATATATACGTGGAGAATATGATTTTAGCAGCCAGCCAAAACAGGCTTTGTGCTTGTCATGCAACATACTGCATTGTAGTTTATATACAATCTAGATATTTTCACAGCAATTTGTTGAACCCTCCCCAAACCCCCTCCCAAAAAAATTACAATGGCAGAAAACTCAAATAAATACTTTGCGATGGAGAGATCCTTATGTAGCACTTATAATGAAAAGCCAACACGCGCATCTTATCGGCCTATCTGTACATGGGCAAATAAATCAGAAAAAATAAAAATGCTATATACACACACAAATCATCCATTCAATTTCACATATCAACTTACTTTATAGGATTTCTGCAAGTCACAATAATGATCATTTATTTTACATCTAACAAACAAAAAAAAAAAAAGTTACAATAGTCAAAATGAATTCATTGTACTCTATCCATAAGTTCAGACATGGACTAGAAAAACAATGTCAGACGATACCTGCGACAACTATGACCACAGAGTACATCTGACATGTAATCATAAAATAGCACAATTCTAGTGCTCACTAGTACATTTTAACAGCCATGCAAGATGTCAAAACATAGGCCTTTCCTCGAGAAAAAAAAAAAAAAGCCTGCGACACAAAATTAGTTGTGAATTAGTGGTGCAGCAAATCTAGCAGATATGCGACCACTAAGAAAACAAGCGTGTTTCGAAAAGTCCTTGGTACAAAGTAATAACGAAAGGAGTAAATGTAAATGGAGGACACCATTAAAATAAGATACGCAACAAAAAGCAAAACAACTTTACTCCTACTGTAAAACTAACAGAACTGTGTAGCACTTTTACATATAATTGAAATCATTCTTCAAATAGAAAAGAAAAACGTATGTGCTTGAAAATAAGAAATGGTTTCAATACTATCTATATTAGGGAGAGAAATTATTGAAAAATAAGTCTTTATGCCACGGACTGAAAAAAAATTCACAAAACCTTTCCAATGCGAATCTGTGTATTTAACTTATGCATAGCCCTTAAAGATATGACATACACAGTCTGCATATTAAGTTATGAACATGAAATCCATGCATAAAGTGGGGAGAAATGAAATCAGAAAATGAGGGTAGGGCATTTCCCAATCGCATGCCTTTGAAAGTAAGCAAAAGGCTTAGTTATATCAAATATATGCCAACTTGGTAGATAAAAAGCTGAAAGTGTTTTAGTAAGGTCAAAAGACAAACTAAAATTTCAAGCTAATAGATAGAGTATAGCTGTACATTCAATTTACTAATGCGTGACAGAACAGCAACTGGCCACAGTTATTTAGTACATTAGCCACACTGCAAAGATTTTTTTTTTTTACTTCAAGGCCAAATTGGCATACATATTACTACCAGCAAAGCCTTAAATTAGATTAAAAAGGTAATTTTATATTTCTATTTTTATTATGTATTTTTTTTATTTTATCTTTTTCAAAAATATTTTCTCTTGCCCTCTGACTGAAGGACTTCTAAGGTATGTCACAACCCTGAAAATGATATATAGCAGTTACATCTGAAACTTAAAAGGTTTAAGAAAAACCCCAAAATTCTGATCCAACCCACAAAAAAAAACAAACAAAAACACAAAAAAAAAACAAAAAAAAACTACTGATTATATGCTTTTTAAATCACTTCTGGAACACTACCACCTCAAATCTTTATCTCAGAGATGAATTTTGGATTCCATTATGATCACTTTATACAAAGTTATCAACAAAACCAATGACCATTTTCAACTGAGTCCTTTTCGGTTGCTGCAACCAGTCAAGTTCAAGGTTAAAGTTAAGACAGCAAGTTTTTACTTTGGTGATCTTGGTGGCACATATTGCTCCTTGCCGTTACGCCGCGTTGCTCCCTGAGGTGAAGGTCGCCGCCCAAATTGGCGCCTCTGTTCCCTGATTTTTCCAGCACTACCACGGGGTGCTCCATTGCTGCGGTGGCCAGGAGACTCTTTACCTTTTCCTTCAAGCTTTTCATGAGTCTTTTCTAAATTTTCCGGAATCGAATTTTCTTCATTTTTGGCAGGTGGTGTTACATTTGAACGAAGCTCACGAAGTGGTTGGACAGGAGTTGGTGCTGGCTCCTTGGGAGGTTTCTGACATACTTCAGCATAGCTTAATTTTCGTGGTTCCTTCAGACCAGAAAGGGGAAAAAGAAAAATAGAAAACTGCAGTTAGACATGTGGTGTTATAAAGCAGTTCGGCAAGAATAAAATCTAGACAGCTGCTCAAGATGAGTCATGGTTATATTAGGGCATCCTATGCAGAACTGAATATGCCTCTTAAGTTCAAGGCTACAGCTACATTGTCACATGGCAAGATTACAATATTTTGTAGGGTACAAACCCTAGGGAATTTGACACTGGAGTTCTCTGAACAAGCTGGTAAGTTGCAGAGTTCTTAATGGTTCATAAACAGCTCTTACCAGTGTACTTTGAACAGGAGACACATTTGCAGTCGGTGCACTGGTGGAAGGTTTCAGTGGTTTCGGAGGAGTAGAGTTGCACACTGGTGACACAGACAAAGTCTGGCTCGCAACGTCTTTGTGACAAGAAATCTCTGTAGGCTTCTTTTCATTAACAGGGTTACTAGGAACACAAACTGAACAGTCAGAAAATTCTCCCAAAACACTTGCATGGAAAAAACACTGCTACTTGCCACAGTTGAGGAACCTTTGCATACTCCTGTTCCCATTTTGCAAACCATAAGACACTTTCTAAACCCAAATGTGACATGGATAGTTTAAATACACATATATACACACACACACTATATATTTTTTTTCTATTTGAAAGGCAGTGACAACTGATAGTTCTATTGATTTAAAAGCAAGGAAGGATAACCCTAATATATTAAGATTACTTGGCTTAAGACAGTTAAACGCCTATATTAAACTCAATAATTAGAGCCATTTTTTTTATTAGAGATAAAATTGTTATTTCTCAGACAGTCGTATCACAAACAGGAATGTGACTATCCAGGATGTATAACATAAGCTATGTTGTGATGATCTACAAAAACTGCAAGCCAGCTGTTATTCACATATAGCCCACAGCATGCTAGTTTTACAACAGGTAGTTTCCAAAATGACAAAACCTCAAATATATCAGTAACTTAAATATTTTCCCAACAGTAGCTTAACTGAAATCCAGCAGGTACCCAAAATGCTTACCTTGGCGAAGGTGGGGGTGGCGTAACATCTTCAGCTATATGGCGTATGGTACAGGTAACAGGGGGCTGCACTGTGATTTTTGCTGGTTCTTCCTGAGCAGGTACAGATACATTTGGAGGCAATTCTCTATTCTCCTATACAAATATAGATAAAATGTGTTACAACCTCACCAAACTTCTACACCAATATCAGTATTACCACTATTCAATAGAAATCTGCTTATCTGGAGTTTGAGTTGCCATTAGTTCTGTAATCATGCTCCCAATAACTAATTTATTGCTATACGTCACTCAATATTTTTCCAAGTGAACTCACTTTCTCTTTGCAAATTCCTTTGACAACATCAGCCATTCTGCTTTCAAGTACAGGCTCCCCTGGAACACTTGCTATACTTCCAGGTAGCGGAGGGAAATTAGAAGCCAACAAGTCAAACTTTGGTGTCGGTGCCATTTCTTCCATAATGGATGACGAGCGCTGCAAATAAATAACATTCAGTTGCTAGCCCAATAAAGGTCATTGAAAATAAAACAAAAACACTAAATGAAAAAATAATGAACATTGATCACAGCCCTCAGATCTCATTCTTGCGATCACTGAGAAGATCGACATCAAAAGCCTGAGCAGAAAAATAAAAATGAAGAGCAGATTGAGTAGGAGAGAGAGAGAGAGAGAGAGAGAGAGTTGTAGTGTGAGAGAGAGAGAGAGAGAGAGTTGTAGTGTGTGAGAGAGAGAGAGAGAGAGAGAGAGTTGTAGTGTGAGAGAGAGAGAGAGAGACTCAGCATTCTGAAGGTCGACCATATTCCCTCTAAGCGCGATACTAATCATCACTGGGCCAAAAAGGAAAAACAAAAAAAACTCTGACACCATCCAAGAAATCCAAATATAATTTTTTCCAAGAAATCCATATATAAATTTCTCCATAGTACTATTTATTGTAGTTTAAGAAATATACCATATATATATTAATAACCAGATATTAATATGGTTAGACACAAAAAGCAATTGTGCTTTGGTGAACCTACAATTTAACTAATGATTTTCAGATTGCCGAGTTACAACATAATTAGGTTAATGTAATTTACACACAATAGGTGTATACTGTGAAGTTATGAACATTTAATATTGTCAGATCAGTCTATTAAAAGTTACTGATAATCATTTCTAGATCAGTAATCGCAAATAAATTTATCCCTTCATGAACTTGTGAACGGTACACTGCAATTATTAGGCAGATCAGGAATTGCACATGCTGTTCCAACTTGGTGGAAGGCAGACAAAACAGGCCATAAAAGCACTTGGCTGTGAACCATACTGCCATGTCAGAGGGGCAGCAAGTACCCAGACACCCCATCCCAAGTGTACACAGGTCTGTAGAAGTATGAACTTGTAACTCACAGCAGTGCGATCATCATCTCTTCGCCGCCTTCCTCTGAATGTATTTCTCCTGAAATGAAAAGTATTGGTGTATAAGCCTAAAAATGCTTTGAAAGTGAAAAAAGGGCAATATAAAACCCAATTGCTATACATTGAATTCAGCACAAAGCCAGGCTACATACCTGCCCCGGCCAGCTCCATCTATGCCATTTAGCTCTGTGTGTAAAGACTGCGAGTTATCCTGTTGTCCTGTTAAAGATGTGTTGTGCCGCTCTGAAGGAAAAGGACGGGCGTTTGCTCTATTTACATGTATGTCTGCTAACGGTACTGGAGTTGTACATCCACCCTCAGCAGTACGTTCTGAGGAACTTGTAGATCTAAACTGAGGCTTAACACTGGAGAAAAAGGAAAAAAATATACATACAGTATAAATCAGTGAACATGTACATGACACATAGCCCATTAAAGTGTTTGGTGGTGAGGTGTGTACATACATTCCACAAACAGTTTCAACTCAAATAAGCAAATTGGACTAGTGTCTGTAAACTTAGGTGCAGGCCTAAATTCACTAAGCAGGGAGATGAAAAAAAAAAAAAAAAAAAAAAAAAAAAAAAAAAGAGCAGGGAAGTTGCCCATACCAACCAGATTCAAGCTCCTAGTTTCATTATACATACTGGAGAATGAGTTTGAATATGACTGGTTGCTATGGGCAACAGCCCCACTGTTCAGTCTCCCTGCTAACTAAATTTAGGCAGTAATGTCCTGTTCATGTCCTAGTCATTGTGTTTTTGCTTTGCTTGTGACCTTAGAAGCCCCTATAACCTTGTCATTAACAAGTGAAGCTGAACTATTCCAGAAAGCCTTTAAAACAGCTTCATAAACACAATGGAATGAACTGCCAGATCTCGTTTCAAAAGCCAAATGTGAATCTGCTGCGAGTGTATAAAAAGCCTTTTCCAGCAGAGCTGAAAGGTTTAAAAATAACAAAAACCCACAAAAAGTACAATTATTTCATTATACAAATATTTTACTACAAGTTAAGAAAATACAAGTGTCTGAATAATTGAAAATGCTTACCGGTTTCTATGGAAAGGTCGAATATTTAAAGCAGCAGCACTTGTTTTGTAAGATCCTGATGAATTAAAACCATTGACAAAACCACCATTGGGAAAGGGAGCCTGCAAGAATAAAAATACATTCTCAAGAAGGGAGATGGGTGAAGTAACCAATACTGGAAACAGAAGTTTAAAGGCTTCAAGGGTGCCGGGTCATTCCGAATCAGACACTTAACAGAGGTTCTTAAACAGAACAAGCGAAACATCAACTACTAACTGAGTATGCGTTCCAAAAGGTGTCCACGTGTAAACAGGAGCCCTGGGAAACATGCACTAGTGCCGAGGACACGCTTAGTGATACATTTATTTCATTAAAACAAAATACACCATTAACCAATATGATATGGCTCCCCAATTCCACAGCCAACATTAAGAGAATTCATGCTGGCATAAAGGAGCAGATGTGGCCCTCAGATCTCATAATCTTGTGGTCACAGGGATGGACCAACATTCATTGGCAAAGCAGAACAAAAAGTATTCACTGTCAGGGACCAGCAATGGTTACACCTCTTATTGGTCCCTGAGGTGTAATAAGCCAACTATGGCAATGATTACATTTAAATAAGCGCTTTTAAATGAACGCTGTCCTTTTTTCCCCTCCAAGCTGAGTTCTCATCACTGGGTCACATTCTTCAGCACCTTTTGGTTTTAATATTAGTTTGTTTCCTTGTTTATTAATCAAACTAACTGAAACAGTGGTGGCAGTATGTAAGCGCGGCACCTCATTGATAAACACTCAGCGTTCCTCTAACATTGTGAGATGTACAGCCACCAGTGACATATAGGATCATCTGAGGCCAAACACGTTAATAGGGCTGTGAAGTTTCTTAGCAAAAAGTCATAAAAGTTCATCGTGTTTTACTGAAATCTTATTTTCAGTATTGGTCTCACACTATTTTACTGCGTCACAACAGAACTGCTTGTATTTGGTTTCTAGCCATACAACATTTATTCAATTACTGTGCTGAGGCAAGCAACTTGAAGAACTACTTACCAGTGGCGTTTCAAAGTAAGGTGCTGGATTTGGAGACCATGTTTGAGGCACAATGTTATAAATTGAATACTGCTGATGAGGACTATATACAGGCTGCATAAAGAGGGGGGAGGGAAACTGTGCTTGGGTCTGGACTGGCTGAGAATACACGCTAGATTCTACTGATCGATATCCATTCTTAGCAAAGAACGTGTTGATGGCTTTAATCCTTGCCTGTTGGAAACAAACACTTTACAATGAAACATCTACCCAACTACATATTTTAAAAAAAGGCTTCATTTCCATTAAATAACTAACATAGCATCCCATAGATAAAGGCCTTACAAGAACCAGAGAACTGAAAAAGTAGAAAAAACAACTAGATGTCAATTATTAACTTACCATTATTGGCTTGTCCTGAAATGTTTTAACTTCTTCCCTTAGATATTTGAATGCCTAAAACAGAAAGGAAAGATTTTATATTTAAAAAAAGTAACACTATCTCAAAAATTATTCTAGGATACAGGCACAGACATAACTGGTCTGAGAACAAGTACCAGTATAATGAACTTAATACTGTGACCCTCAGATCTCATAATCTTGCAATCACCAGGTTGGCCCAACATTCATTGACAAAGCAAAACTAAATTCATCATCAGGGACCAGCAACCATTATTATTGATCACTGGTGCCTGAGGTGTATAACATTTGATACATACCAAGTATTCTTAATTTTAAAAAATTGCTCATGTAAATAAACGTTGACCGTGTCCCCTCAATGCGCAATTTTTCGTCACTGGGTCACACTCAAGATAAACTATGAAATGTTTTTTTTTATTAAAATCTGAGACAATTCACTCAAATTGAGTAGGTTTACTAGAAAATGTATTTCAATAATTATTCTAACAAATTCCAATATCCATAAGTCACTAAGCAACAAAAAAAACCCCCACAATTGTATTCAGCATTTGGTCACTGAGAAGTCACCAGAGCACCTGGCCTGGGTAAACTCACCTGCTGTGCATCAGTGTCTGACTGGAATGTAACATACCAGTTGTTATTATGCGCAAACTCACAGCTTATTATTTTCGGGCAATTTTCATGGTCAAATAGTGCTTTCACCTCCTTCAATACAATACAAACAAAACACAAGCGTGTTAATGATAAATGCTCTATACGGCTTATTCACAGTCATTGCAGGTTTAAACATTTGAGATGTTAAATTCAAAAGATACCATTAACACTCCACAGCAATGTATATATAAATGCACATGACCAACATGTTGTTGGTTCTTCAATTCCACAGCCAACATTAAGAGAATTCATGCTGGCACAAGGAGCAGATGTGGCCCTCAGATCTCATAATCTTGTGGTCACAGGGATGGACCAACATTCATTGGCAAAGCAGAACAAAAGTATTCACTGTCAGGGACCAGCAATGGTTACACCTCTTATTGGTCTCTGAGGTGTAAAGATAAGCCAATTATGGCACTGATTACATTTAAATAAGCGCTTTTAAATGAACGCTGTCCTTTTTTTCCCTCCAAGCTGAGTTCTCATCACTGGGTCACATACCAGAGCACCTTTTGGGTTTACTATTGTTAAACATATATGCGGAGCGTTTCTTTTTTATATATATATATATATATATATATATATATATATATATATATATATATATATCTCTCTCTATTAATCAAACACGTGTTGAAATAGTGTGTAACACTATGTAATCCCTGCATCACATTGCTAAACACATCGTGCTTTTCTAGAATTAGCAGATGTAAAACCACAACGCTTTTCTTTTTAGCCACCAATGGTACAGCAATCATTGGTAGCCAAACACCATGATGGGGCTGTACACTTGCTAATGTTAAACAAATAGGCACTTTATATGATCTTTATAGCTGTGGTGAAAGCAAAGGATGAATGATGAATAGTCAGAGAGGAAATTGTCTTAAGAAAAAAAAAATGGTAGTTTAAAAAGCCATGTACCTCTACAGGAGTCGTTTCAGGGATTTCACGCAGAATGATAATACATCGTTTATGGTTTGGTCTCACTTTCTCTCCTTTCTCATCAACTTGAACCACAGGAGTAGCTAAGATGGGATAAACATGAAGACAAAAATAGTATGTGAGAAGTCATGGGACAGCCGTAAAGACGAGGTCTAAAACCTTTAAAAACAAAAATTCTTAAAACACAAGAACTAAACCAAAAGAGGATTTATACTTACATCGAAGAACTTCTACAATAAGATCCAGGTCAGTTGTGAGTTTCTTTATTCCTTCCATGTTTGCAATCGTCCATATGGGCACAAACTGATCGCTATCCATTTGTGACATCAAATAAAGGTCCTTTGATAAATTTTCTCTGGAAAAAAAATTGGTAGCGATTGGCATAAACATTTAGCATTTTAGGTACATGTTATTCATAATAAAAAGTAGCAATTGATTTGATGGCAGAACACTAAAATTTTAAACTATCTGTATTTCATTGGGCCATATACTGCCTCAAGCATGAAGTTCCAAGATCAGTAGTGTAGATACCATACAGACATGATCTAAAATCTCTTCCTTATAACATCCAGTGAAGATTGATGCAGAACACTAGATAGTATGGTAGGCACTTTACAGTCAAGTGCACTATACACATATTCCCTCCCTGGCCCCAACACACACATAGCAGTGATGCTTTTTATCTGCTTACAGAAATGGTACAGGCTTGCAACTCTGAATCCAGATCTGCCTAGCGTATCCATAAATCACTGCATTCAAACAAGCCTTACACATTAAACCCAGTATGCATATACTTATATTGATAATGCAATGCCTTAAGTATGACCCATAGCCCTATTTACAGAAAAACCAAACAGTAAGATCTGTAACAATATATTAAGACAGTTTGTTCTTTTTAATACCTCAATAAGAGTATGACATTTTTAAACTAATGCAAACTCAAAAGCTTGTCTTTATGTGATCAAATCAAGTATAAAGTAATTCACATACCTTGAAAAGCAGAATTCTAGCTGTTTTTTCAAACAATCCTTAAGATCTTCCTCAGAAACGGCTTGTGGAATGGTTGTCGTGCCATCACCTTTAACATTTTACAGAGTTTTTGTTATAGAAAGTGTTAAGTTTGCAGTACTCAATACCTATACAAGAACTTCTTGCAATTTTGAAGATTTATCAAGTATACAGACGAAAACATTTATTAAGAGTGGCGAAATAAAGACAAACAAGGCAATATAGACAACACACCAAGAAAGGGGGGGGGGGGCTACAAACATGCATTTTAATATTTAATTGCATTTTTTGCTACTTTTCCTAATAAAAGGTTTTGTTTCATTTAGAAAAGTCTTGAATCTTGGCAGTGGAAATAATATTAAACACATCAAGTTATATACATAGATCAACAAAGCAAATTAAAAAGTTGTGTAAACAATCAGGGATTTCAGGTATTTGTTTTAAATTCACTGTTAAGTTCTTAACTTAACAAAAATACAAGGATTCACCTGACATGTCGAACATTTGGTACCCAAGTTTGTCTTGTACTAAAAGGTCCATTCCATTTGCAGCTGCTTCCTCTAAATGAACACCATCCCTGCTCACTTCACAAGTTGGGGAGTACATTATGTCAAAAGGTTTGCAGGTCTCACTCAGACCCTCAAGACTACCTTTAAAAGAAAAAAAAAAATTAAAAATATAAAGTTACCAAATTTAGAAACCAACTTTATCAGTAAGAGGAACAGAATAAACAGCAGTTCAATAGGTCAGTTCACCTTACTAGAAGAAATAAGATTAGGTATATAGTACAAAGTTTAAAGAAAATCAATAGCTCCACACAGCAAAGCTGTTTAACCATGGGTCCAACCAAAAATGCTATAAACCATTAGCCACCTAAATGGTTATATTTAACTAGGTTAGGGTAATAAACCCCATTGACCCAAGCATATCAGTAACAATATATACACAGTTTGGTCATCTATAACATCCGTTAAGATATAGGTCTATAATTTAATTAATATTGCAAAGATACCTTTAACGTGTCATTTTTATTACTCTACTTTTGTTATTTTTAACACATCAGGTTAAAATCTTCATACAATTTCCCATTGTTTTAAACCGGGATTTCCAATATTTTTATACACAGACTTTCCTTTCTTAGTGGCTGGAGGATAATGGATTCAGAGACATGCAGGCTTTAATAGTAATGACTGGAAGAGAGGCTGTGCTATGCTGATGTGAAAGACTAAGTCTGCTTAACATAGCCCTGCTACCCCTCATAGCCAGTAACCAAGTGTGCGCTGAGGAGCCGCAGGTAAAGAGGCTCACCCCTGCAGCTTTCATGGCCGAAACAAGCCCAGACTTGCTGTACACCAGTGACTGCACCTCGTATTGGAAACTTCTGCTAGCTGCATGCAAATCATTTCATAATGGTAAGAGGCTATAGCTTCATGGAGATATTTATTGCAGGTGCACAAAATAAACATGTAATAACTTATTATGAGGAATCTTTTCATATGCAACTATTTAAGAGGAAATAGCATTTATAAGTAAATATATATTCTATATCATAGTAATAACACACACACACATATATATATATATATATATATATATGTGTGTGTTTATATTATCAATGATGTGACTTTGCGGTGGCGCATACAATCATTCTGTTCTTAAAGATAATACAAGAACACATGTGGAGAGAAATTATTATTCACTTCACTGCGCATATTGTTCTAGCCAACAGAGGATTAAGTAAATGTTGACACTGCCATCTTCAGTATTTGAAAGTCAGAAAAGTGAAGGGGGGGCTGGGCAAAGGCACTTTTGGACTCAGCACCAGTATGTTAGATAATAGAGTGGCGGTGGTTGTGGTTAGGAAGGGGAATGTCGCATTACAAGAGCGATCTATAGAACTTATTATAGCAATGACACCCCCTGCCATTATGCATACTTTTCATGCAGGGTTAGGACGCCCTTGGCTTTATATGAATCTAAATTAGATAGCTTGACTAAAGGTCCACAAGTGCTGTAATAGCTGTAATAATGCGCATTCACTGATTGCCTTCATGTGTATCGGGATTTACTGTGTGAACATTTACACTTCTGAACGTGTGCATGCCATCATTACCAGTGTTACATAGCCGTACGGACGGATTCATGCGCCGACCACCTGTGAAGTGACTATTTAACATTTAAAATGGTTCTGATCGGACAGAAGAGCAAAACTAAGGAGTTCAGAAGTTTCCCTCCTGCTAATCACCATAAGAGAGCATTGCAAAGGTTAAAAAAACTTAAAGTGTTTGCGAAACAAAAAATAAACTAAGTTTCCATATGGTGCAGCTCAGACACAGGTTACGTGTGTCATCAGGGCCCATTAAACATCCTAATGATGGTGGAACTACCACAAGAAAATGGAAGCCAGCAGCGATGTCCTTGATTCGCTACAGGGGCACCAGGAAGTGCTGGAACATCGTGCTCATCACATGAGGGGGAACTCTGCTCTCTCACCAGGATACACGATCGCCTGTCACCACACACGATACAGCTACCAGGGGCAGGCAAAGGGTTAAAACATCCCCCCGTCTCACAAACAGGTGATGGCGACTGTCCGCACGGCATGCAGCCAGCCCCAGTAGCCATGATACAGCGCAGAACCTGATCTACAGGAAAGACCTCCCCGGCAACCAGCTGCTCCCCATACACACACCACTAATTACACGGCGCCATGCAGCATCGGCCCTGGAAACCAGGCCGGCCCGCCAGGCATGTGGCTCTATCTCCCGGGCCGGACAGTGCGGCTCTGTCCGTGTAACCTTCGTGGACAAAAGGTCACTGCGGTGTCTTTCAGCCGCCCCCTCCCCCATCTGCCCTGGCAAGCACACAGTCACCCCCCCCCCGCCCACCACCTCCACCAGCAGCCCGGACCTCTCAGCACCCGGGCCGGCCAGGCAGAATCGCTGTGTCAGCCCGGCCTCAGTCACATGGCGGCCTCCTGCCCCCCTAGTCACACGCTCCCCGCCCTCACATGTCCCCGGCTCTCACCTCCACGAACAAGAGCATCCTACCGCGGCGGGAAGCTGGGCTCGGGCTGCTGACACACGGGGGAGGGGGGCAGGAGAGAAGAGGATTCGTGCGGGAGAGGGAGGAAGGAAGGACGAGCGAGTGACAGCGGCGTGGCCCGCACTGCTTGTCACACAGGCCAAGCTCCTCACACCCTCCCCGAGCTGCGGCGCTACAGCCCGGCCTCTTCCGGCGTCCTCTCCTCCCATGGGCACACTACCTCAGAGAATGCTTCCGGCTGTTAAGGGTCAACGACCGGCGCCATGATAACACGTGCGACTCAGCGGCAGCTCACGTCAGAAGCCGCCATTTTACCGCAGGGCAACTGGCGGCTCAGAGGGGGGAGGACAGGAGGAGGGTGCGGGCGGAGCCTCCGGGGCTTTTTAACAGGGCAGACGGTGAGCCCGGAGGGCGGTTTCTGTGGCTCACCTCCGACAATAGAGAGATTAGAAGCGGTACGTAAAGCGCGGCTCTCCTGGTGTTGTCAAACTACACGTCCCGGCATGCTTTAGCTGTATAGATAGAGTTGATATCTGGCAAAGCATGCTGGGACTTGTAGTTTCATAACATTTGGAGAGCTGCACTTTGCCCGCCGCTGGCATTGTATAGATAAAAATGATTTAGCTGTATTGGGAGAAACCAGAAGCCGGCAGCATGGTAGTTTGGTCAGAGGAAAACCCTGAGTGGCACAAGGAATACAGTTGCTATTGGTGGATGACACATGATGTCATCAAGCTCCACCTGTCACAGTAACTATACAAGAGATCATTACCTCAGTGCAGGACCCGGGAGGTTGGAAGACTCTCTTGGGATTCCTGGAAAATTGCCCTTAATTTGTGATTCTCCCGGGAGAGGTGGCGACCCTGGGGAATTGTATCTTATACGGCTACATTAACAATTTCCATTCAGTGTTTCTGGAGCAATGCTAAGTAATTAAATATTGCAACATCTGCGCAGACGTCATTGCAATCGTTTCCTGTCTCTGAGACGTATTGGAGATATTCCAGATAACAGGGTCTATGGGGGCATGATACTGTATTTGCACTATAAAGACCACCACCGCTCTGCATAGTGAAGCAAGGGTCTGGAGCCGTATTACTGAGATTTGCATCATCCGGCTTCGCAGTTAGATTAGATGGAAGAGGGAGCAGATCCAGACTTACAATAACACTTTTGCTGCATATCATGGATGAGTCAGGATCCACGCTACTTTCCAGGCTGCCTTGTTATGAGGGAGGGGAGGATTACGCATATAGTACAGTGACGTCATTCTAGGCACTCTCCGGGTTATCCATACTTTTGCATCATTCCATTATATGTCTTGTAGGAATTCTTTATGGAAATGCATTGGTGTGTGAGAGAAAGCAAGCAATACTTACTGTATATATGACTAGATCACTTCTCATATGGTTACATGGAAAGGCAACAAGTGGATGGAAGTGCAGCCATTACATGCGAGGAGCTGGTTTTCTTATTTCAGCCTCTATGATGATCTGCGATGCATGGATTTAATGGAGCAGCTGAAAATTGGCAATGAGTAACAGGGGGAATGACACAGTGCAAAACACATTTGTTTGTCACTTATAAGTGATCAAAAGGAAAATAATATAGGATCAGATCCAGATTTAAGCAATTCCAGCATTCGGAAAACTAAATGCTGAAATTGTGTGATTAAGTGTGAGTCTGCCCTTGCGGTGAAGCCTGCCCATACTGTACTATTAGCATGCTGTGCCTACGACATGTGTGCACCCCTTGCCCTCCATGTAAACAACATAGTTTATGGAGATCTGAAAGCTATGAGAACTGTGTTTTAACAATGCTGACAAGGTAAGGTGGGTGTCAGAATCTCAAATTCTGTTTTGTCTAAACAATGGTACCAATAACCTTTTTCCTTCAGGTTTGTAACGATGGGCTTTAGATGTAAAAATATCTTTAAAAGATATTAAGCTAGGCATACACTATAAGATCAGTTGTTCCAATCCAAAGATTTTTCAAGAGTGGGTAAAACCATGTTGAATTGCAGGGGAGGTATAATGAATGTCAGTGTTTGCATGCAGGGAGAATACTTTATTTTTGCATTTTGCATACAGATCACATTAGAAAGATAATCTTTCCAATCAACAGATAAATGACTCTTTCAGCAGAAATCTGTTATGTGTACTCACTAAATGCATGTTTTGTGAGTACACGCTGAACTCATTTCTGCTGAAAAATCTGTTGATTGGAAAGATTATCTTTCTGAAGTGTACCCAGTTTTACACTGTTATTAAGCCAGGCACACACGGTAAGATAAATTGTTCCAATTTAAGGATTTTTTCAAGAGTGGGCAAAACCATGTTGAATTGCAGGGGGGGTACTTGTGCTGGAAACATCATCTCTCACCTGTAATACTGATTGCAATTACTTCAATTTGCCTCCCCTGCAATTCAACATGGTTTTGCCCACTCTTGAAAAATCTTTCGATTGGAACAATTTATCTTATAGTGTATGGCAAACTTTAGACATAGCTAACAGTGGCTGAACTTTGATAGAAATCAGGTATTTCAATGTTGTTTTTATAATGTCATCTTTTTAATTCCTGAGCACCTAAGAATACTGGAACATTGCCAGCAAAGTCGTTGTTCTTTCCAGAATACCACAAAGGTCGATGACATATTGGCTGAATTGACAGGGGCTTCTATAGCTTTCTAAAATATGGACTTTATTTTGTTGATAACTTTAACAAATTCTGTCATCTGAATCAGAGGAATTGCTGGTATGACCAACTTCGCCAAAATTATTTCTCTGCTATTTTAATGTGTTTAATATGAGTCTGGAGTATTCTCAAAATCTTCTATAATTGCTATAATCACTAAGAAATTTTCGACTTGTCAGCATGGGTGTCATTTGCATATCGGACAATGGGGACTGGAGTGGTGCCCCCCTCAAAGTGAGCGCAAAATCCCTCATTGACTTTAATGGGGGCTGGCTCCGGGATGGGAGTGGGGTGGCTGGATTTGGACAGGCAATGCTCCGGTCCCGAGGTCGGATCTACTTGTGCTTACCATGCCTGGATAGCCAAGGGTCCCCTGCACAGGCAGAGCGGCACTGGTTCTCGTCCTTTTGGCTAAGATCAAGTGTAATACATGGCTCTGATGAGGGCTGACGGCCGGTATGAACTTGGTCCTCTGGCTATCTGGCTGGGATGCTTTGAAAGCCAGGAAATACGTGCCCCTGGTTTAGGGCAGGCCAGGTGTGTCCGAAAAACACACCATGTGGCACTTTCAAGGCACGTTTTTTTCTCACCGTCTTTTGAAGCAGTCTGCCTCCTATCCCTGGGCCTTTTGGCTGGGAAGGAGAATTTCTATCACCCTTCACTTTCTGTCATCTTTTTTCACGGTTTGTCGGCTCGGGTCGCTTTTATGGGCTTCTACAACGAACTAGGGGAGAGACGTATGGCCATCTGGTTCCTTCTCTCCCTGACCTTTTTGCTGCTGCTTTTCCATGGGGAGTTGGCAGAGCATTACCCTTTGGGTGATCCTATTGGGGATCCCATGGATTGTTGAGTCCTTTGGGTGTCCCCTGGGACATGTTGAGGGTTCTCTTAGCTTCTGAGAGTGGGACCCACTTGGCTGCCCTAGTGCCCTTTACAGGGTACAGGGTAGCTGAGGATGGATGGAGCTTTTCTTTTTTTGGAGATAGCTCTGACTGAGCCCTGTGCACTGGTTTTGTGTTGCATTTCACTTTTTTAGTCATAGAGCACCGAAAGTCACGTTACCGGCTTTCAAAAAAATACAAAAAAAAAAAACGGTTCAAGGTGACCACAAGCATACGTAAGGTAGGTAAAGAGGGGGTTGTGAAGATGAGGAAGCACCAATATTTGTTTTGTGTCACAAATTAAATGCATGAAAAATATGTTGTCTATAAACTGATTTTAAATATTGATCGATTTAGTTATAAATACACATTCAAACTTCAAAAAACTTTGCAATTATAATGAAGCATTATTTTCTAATAAAAGTAACTGTACACATATGTGCCAATATCTCTGAAGAGGTTAAAGCTACTTACTGCACCAATTGCTGTGTTGACATTTACCTCCTACTTTATCAGTATCCACATCTATATTTCAATTTACATGATAACATATACATGCTAGTATTTTGGTGTAAATAGATTGCATAATTACTCTTCAGTCTACCACGGCACCCTTATTTTGTGTAGTTTTTGTTTATTAAAAATCATAAAAACAAACATGTACAGGTAGAAATACTAAATAGTAATCTTATAAACATGTACAGGTAGAAACACTGAATTGCAATCTTATAAACATGTACAGGTAGAAA